>SKCR01029543.1:0-123827 GCA_019454045.1 Zanthoxylum bungeanum | reverse complement strand
CATTCTCTTGTACTCTTATGTTGTCAAGACCCCCTCCCTAGAGCGGGCCCAACCCTAAAAAGGGGTTCGTGAACTTCTTTAGCTCAGCATTCTATATGTAAAACCAACCAAACAAATATGCACAATATTACATCATAAATTACAAATACATGGATTATACACAATTTATGTTTTACAATACAAGTCTTAAAAATATGCAAATGATGACTCAAATGTCTGGACCAACCTGAAAAAATAACCGTGGCACGTGGATCAAAATTATGGTACTGCTACTATTGTGCTTGCGAATTACCTGGAATGTTTGGGGAAAATGGGAGTGAGCTTAAAGGGCTCAGCAAGTAAAGCACTCATACTCTCAACATGACCTCACCAACAAAATAGGGATATATATAAGTATATGTATAATATAATATATGAAAATAACATATACTATAATATCATCTCAAGCAATCATCCCACAACAATACAAAATCCATCAAACATGGTTGCTAATCCGGGTCCAGTATAATAGTGGATTGAAACTAATGGGAGAGTTCCTCTCATACCCCAAGGTTTTTCACCATAATCTCGCAAAATATCTCATCACATCTCATCTCATCTCCAACTACTATTATACAAAACTCGACAGCATAATACAACAACACGTATCATCCAATACAATCACATCTCACATCCAATTCATTAATCTCATCTCAACAGTAATGGATTCATATTTCTCATGATTTCAATAATCAATATTTATATCTCCATAATATATATATATATATATATATATATATATAATATGATATATCAATGCATATAAATATATGGACTTTCACAACAACCATCAATCAACAAAAAATTATGTTAAGGGAAACATCGTACATTATACTTACCTCTATCCAAGAAAAAGTCCTTAACATGTCATATCCTCGCTAAGAATCGAGCTCCAACGACCTCCAAATCTCACAACGAAAGAGCCGCTGATCAGCAAACGTCTTAAGGATTACGATGATGGTGGTGGTAGGGGCTGAAATACGGTGGTTTTCGACGATCGGTTAAACACCGATAATTAATGTATTTTGCTCATTTTTCAACAACCGAATGTCTGATTTGGGCAAACGAAGTGTCCAACTTACGTATCTCGACGAGGGGAAAATTTAGGTCTGTGAGGTGTCATACATGCGCGGCGGCGTGTGGAGCGCGTGACAACGACAGCAGGCGGCACGTGGGGCGCGTGCAGGCACGTGGCTGGGAATCACGGCGGCGGTCTGACTGCTTTGGATTCGTTTCGTCGAGGGGATTCTCCAGATGTGGTCACTTTCCGGAAATTGAGATTGGTCGACGTCGAAAAATCCCTTTCTCTCTCTGTCCATGCACTTTCTCTCTCTTCTGGATAAACCTCTCTAATGCTCTCGATTTCTCTCTCTAAAACTCCAAGAAATTGCTCTCAAACTGACTGGTGCGTAATCACACGCGTATAACACAAGCGCACGTATCGTTCAAGTAGTATAAAAAGTATCGATCCCGCGAGGACTTAATACCTAATCTATTAATTTTATGAGGTCAAATGATTACTAGTATCTAACAGATTGATTGATTGATTTGAAATGGTGAAGATTTTAAATTTAAAAACAAGTAAATAAAATTGCACGAAGGTAGGTTTAAGAAATTTCAATATTAAAAACTATCCAGGGTTGTGATTTATTCCAATATCATTTTAAAGATGAAGTGGTTATTTTATGTTTGTATAATAAATCGGTTTACTAACCTGGAACACTAAATTATGCGAAAGCCTCTGTCGATGGTCAGACGCAAATACCCAGTATAACCCAATTGAACCATATGTCTATGTCAACCAAATTACCTGAATTCATTAAGTTTAAGTTCCAATTATGGCTACCCCGCCCGACAGGTATATGTCTATCCTGTAAGGAAATCTATTAAAAAGTTTTCTATCCTCAAGGAGAATCGTGGGCTATTAAGTCTAAGGCTGAAACCTAAAATTCATTTGTCAAGTTTACTTTAGATTTACCATATCAATCTTATTAGTGATCAGACAACAAGAAGCATTAATCTTAAGACTTAATAAGTAAACCTTTAAATTACCCAAACTATAAAATAACCCCTTATAAACCGGTGATATTAGAATTCATCACAACCCCAGATAACTAACTTAGTTACGACATATAACTAGGGCTAGAAAAACTTAAATAAAATAAAAGACATAAAGTAAAATGCTGAAAAGTAAATTGCTGAAAAGTAAATGACGGAAAGTAAATGCTGAAATTAAATACTGAAAATTAAATGCTGAAAAGTAAATGCTGAAAAGTAAATTACTGAAAAGTAAATGCCGAAAGTAAATTGCTGAAAAGTAAATGTTGAAAGTAAATTGCTGAAAAGTAAATAAAGTAAAAGTACAATAAAAGAAAATGATGAGGTAAAAGGATCCACTTTTATTACTTCTATTTTAGATATCTCCCTTAATATAATATATTAACTTTGCATGATAATTACCAACCAGCCATATAGGTGGTATCCAGATTAAGTCAAATTAATAATTAATTACCAACCGACCAATCAGGTGGTATCCAGTTTAGTCAGGTTAAAACCAATTAAATAATTACCAACCGACCAATATGGCGATATCCTCGTTAAGTCAGGTTTTAACTAGTTTATATATTATAATTAAGGGAGATTAATCTAAATATTAGTAATAAAACTTTTACCTTTTACCCCAGCAAAGGAGAGCTACCTCCTCATTACTGAAAAGTAAAAACTGAAAATTAAAGAAAGAAAAGTACTGTGCGTAAAAGTAAATTGCGGAAAGTAAAAACTGAAAAGTAAAGAAAAGAAAGTGCGAAAGCGGAAATTAATTATTGAAAACTATAAATAAACAAATAAGATACAATCTTCTTAGTATTCTTAAGGAATTCCTTAGAAGAAAGTATGAATTTACAAAAGAAATGACTTGATATTTATAGGCAAAATTTTGCCTCCATCAAATCATTCACCAAATCCATTATTAATTGCTCCACTAATTGTTCCACCAAATCCATTATTAATTGCTCCACTAATTTCTTATCATGTTTGGTGGTGATTTGATAATTTTTATTATTTATTTATTAATTTATTTTTTTGTTTTGAAAATGATTGAAAATGACTTTAATAATTACACACAACACACTTCTGGATGGTTCATCAGTTTCGGGCATGAAATCTTCAGATTTCGAAATTATTTTATCTTTCAAAATTGTAGATCTTTGAGTCTTCTTTTATCTGGAACTTGAATCAGCTCAATCCGATATTGGAGTAAAAAGTTATGCCCAAAATACGACAGATGTGCAAAACTGGAATTTCCAAAACTGCACTTCGTTAAAACGCTCTTTCAAGTTTCCAATCTCCAAAATTAATATGTCAAGTCCAATTTTTGCCCTTATTTGACCCGCATTTCGTCCTAAATGATTTCATTATGTCCCAATATTATTTTATCTGCAAAATAAACTAAAACACATCAAAACGTTCATCAAACCCGAGAAACTAAACAAAATATTAAGTAAAAGGGGCGGTAAATATTGATATATTTTCCGCTCATCACAAACTCCTCTGGAATTGTCTTCAACACACTTCTCAAGCTCAAAACTCAAATATTACTTGCATGGCCATGAAAAGTATTGTACTATAGCCAAAACATAAACAAAGCTTACAACTCCCTCTTTCTTCCATAGCTGCTACCTCAAACGAATGATTAAAGGGGTTTAATAAAATAAAAGGCTTGAGGATAGTGGTAGGTCAAGGGTGAGTGTATCTGTTTTGGTTTTTTTTGATCATTAAGAGACATGATGGTGATGATAATAGGAGTGTGTTGGAGGTTAAAAACAAAGGGACAAATGTGGTTAGATAAAACTTTCATTATTGAAAAAAATAATGCATGATGTTACATCTGTGATAGTGATATTTGGACAGCACAATATTTTTTTATAATTCAAGTTGAATTCTTAGAAGAAGTATATAATTAACTAGAAAATTAATTTAATTTTTTTAACCCCTACCGTTGAAAAGGAAAAGAAGGTTAAAAATATAAAATAAAGTAAATAGCACACACAATCAAGAAACATTTATTTTGGAAAACTGTTTATTGATATCTATATTAGTATTTTTTTCACCCGCAAGAAATGACAGAAAATTGAAATTTTGTTGTACTGCTGGACTGTGAATCAAAGAAAAAAAGACAACCCATATAAACCTTTTCTTAAAATTTAAAGTCAAGGTGTTTAAAAAGAATAGTTTCAGATTCGTTTATCAACCTCAGCACTCATCTTTCTACTACTTTTTTTTTTTTAACTTCTCTAAGTTACAAGATTTCCCACCTACGAAGATTGATCTTCAGTTTGTTGGGTTTCATAACATATGCGGAAGCGATCAAATAAAATATATATGATTTATTTTAAACTCAATTAAACCACATATCAAGATTTTGATGATTTTAACAAAAATTACATCTCATGAAATCACATATGAAACATATATTTTACATTAAAATAAATTATATATTTTATGTAATGAAGTTTTCCTTGATATGAAAAATCCACCAAGTGCTCCAAATATAGCACCTCTAAGATGTACACATGGATTCCTTCAACGAACGGAATAAAACTGTCATGATCCCCTCCCTAGGGCGGGCCCAACCCTAGAAGGGTGTCCGCGAACCACTTCAGCTGGAGCACCTATATGTCGTGCAACTGAACCAAATTAAAGTTCACAAAGAAACACAATATTTTATTAAATGCAATCCAATAAATACCAAATAAATGTTTACACCAAAAGTGTCTGAAAATAGGAAAGCTGTCCTAAATATCTGATAAGTGTGGTTTATACCCACTTATTACAGTATTTTTAGCTTACTGTTTTGTTATATTTCGAGATATTTAAATGTCTTTTATAGTTTATTTCATGTTTTATTTGTAGGAACATCAATACATGGATCTGGGAATAATTGCACGTGTTTTGGGACCATACGAGAGCATAGGACATAAGAAGGGAGCAGCATGGGAGACATTCATCACCCAACCAATTTCCTGAGAGAGAGGCGCCATGGCGCCACAAAACTTAAATGATCATGGCGCCTTGGCGCCACAATTGTTCATCAATCAAAGGCGCCAAGGCGCTCACTATTGTCCAATTCACATAGCGCCATGGAGCCAGTTGAAGAATTAATCAAAGGCGCCATGGCGCCGCCTCAAGCAATCAGTTCCATACATTTTCCAGAGAATTTGGCGCCCAGGCGCCAATTAGTTGAGCTGAGGCGCTGCGATACCTATGTGTTCCGGGATGTATTTTTTAGGGTTTTTGAGATCCCTAATGATACCCAATGACTCCCTGCCTCCACTATAAATATAATAGTCCATCCAACACTCAGGGGGAGGCTAATACAAAGCATAAAACACCAAAACACATATTTTTAGAGATCCAAAGAGAGGATTGAAGAGCGACGAGAGGAGACAAAGACGGTGACGTCCGAGGAGGAAGAGATTCAATTCGGGTTTTATCTTCTTATTTCTTTCTTATAACTCTAATGATTTCCAATAGATTCATGAATTGTTTATCATTATATTTATCTTTTGTCATGAATTAACTCCTTAATTCTGGAGAATGATGTAACTGATGCTTGAACCTTGATTTTAATTACTGATTTTGTTATCAAGTTTTATTGATTTATTTATATTCTTTTGAGTTTAATGCTTCTTGATTGCTGGCCACAATTTGAGATGATGAATGTTTAGAATCTATCACTCGAGAGAGGGGATTTTGAATATATCTAGAGAATATAACCTAGGATTTTATAGAGTTCGAGAGAATCTGTAGTCTTTTGAAGTCGTTAATATAGAATCACAAATCATAATGAGTTGTTAACTATTGGATTTTTATAGAGATATCGAAGTCTATAGTTGATGATATTTTCACTGATGCTCGAGAGAGGAAGTGGATATTTTAGGAGTCTTGACTTATAAACAATATAACTGAACAAAGATTAATTGGCATGACAATTACATAGGCGACAACTAGGTGAAATCAGGATCTAGAATCTCTATCGTATTAGTTCCTCCTATCAAATTATTTTTATATTTATTTATTTACCAAAATCTTTATTATTTATTTTCTAAGTAAAGTTAGGGTTATCAATTGTAGTACTTAGTGCGAGTTAACACAATCCCTGTGGGTTCGACACTCTTAACTCATATTTATACTAAAACTTGACACCGTACACTTGCGGTACGATATAAAAATATCACAACAATATCCTATCTCAAAAACCAAAAGAAATATATGGATCAACTCGACTGACGGTTGTGGCAAACGAGTCTACTAATATTGCTACTGTTGCGCTGACGAACTACCTGAGATGTTTGGGAAATTGGGGGGGTGAGCTTAAAGAGCTCAGTAAGTAAAAACACTCATACTCTCAACATGACCTCACCAACAAAATATATATATGATAGTGAATATATGAAAATAACAGTTAATATATATAACAGTTAACTCAGGCAAAACATATTCACAACAATACATCTCAATCAAACAAGGTTTGCTATCCGGATTTGGTATAATAATGGATTGAAACCATTGGAAGAGTCTTTCTCTTACCCCCAAGGTTTCCCACCATATAATCCCGCATAAATATGCAAGAGGGGGATTGAACCACACGCCTCTGCTAATCTCGCATAATCTCACATAATCTCGCATATCCGACCATTATCATACTAAATCCGGCAGCATAACAACAATCTCACACAATATCCAATACAACACATCTCATCGCATTTCATCCATCAACTCATCTCAAAATCACACGATACTCAAATACTTCGATTCATATTACAAGTATACAATTTATACTCAAAAGTTATATTCACAATTTATGTTCTCATGCCATCATACTCAGTCAATTTTCCAACATACATATATAAATATATATATCTATATCATATTAAGTAACTCACATATCAAACATCAATCAACAAATATTTATGTTAAGGGAATCATCGTGCTTTGTACTTACCTCAATCCACGCAAAAATCTCTATATATATATGTTGTCGCTAAAATCTGGAAAAAAAAATGTAAAATTAGGATCAGGTCCCTATATTTTATCAAATTTATGAGTTTACCCCAAAACTTTCCAAATTTACAATTTAACCCCAATACTCTCCAATATTATCAATTTAGTCCTAAAATTTTCAGTTATCACCTATTAGTCACTAAAAATCAGAATTCATATATTTAGGTCCCTAAACATGCCAATTTACGAATAAGTCCAAAACTCTCAAAATATTACAATTACACCCATAAAACTGTAAAATATAACATACCGAGCTCCAACGACTTCAGAATTTCAGAATGAAGTGATCAACGGACAATACATGTCACCAGGATCACAACGGCAGTGGTGGTAATGGCGGATGCTTGGTGGTTATCGACGAACGATCGAACGACGTTAACTCTCATTCTTGGCTCGTTTAACGACAACCAAGGTCCGAATTGGGCAAACGAGGTGTCTAACTCGCGTATCTCGACGAGGGGAAGATTCTGGTCCGGGAGGTGTACTGCACGGACGGCGACGTGTAGGCGCGTGGATCAGCGATGAGGCGGCGCGTGGGAGCACGTGCGGTGGCTTCAGGCGATCGGACCGACGATGTTGGCTTCGTCTCGGTAAGGGGATTCTCCTGGAGTGGTCACTTGCCGGAAAAGATGATCAGACGACGTCGAATTCCTCTTTCTCTCTCTACTGGTTTTGTATTTTCTCTCTCTACGAATCTATTTCTCTCTCTTACTGCTCACTAGAATTTCCTTCAATGATCTATATCTACCCTTGAACTCTCTGCTCATCCTTTCTTTTATTCCTCTAATTCAACTACACATAAACCACACAAAGAATTAAAGTTTTGTTAAAGAGAGATATATATTGTTAATATATGAGTTAGATTAGGTTTGTTAGTATGTATGTGGCAGAGAATGTGGGGATAAGGGCAACAACAATGTAGGGTGAAAGAGTAAGTGGGTAGTTAAATTTCAAAAAGGTATAACTATTTAGAGATAAGGTCTCACAATCTACACACCTTATAAAAATTTCGTCCTCTAAATTTCTCAATCCTCGAACAACTCTGAATACTTCTCCCTCATTTCCTATTCCATTTCCCAAGTTTCTTCTTGTATGTGATGATGAGTCCATATGACCTTTACAAGGGGGATATGCCCGAATCCCAACTCTTAGACTTTCCGCTCTACGATCTTCACGGGCTTTTCTTCATAACTCATATTCTTACTCAATTCAACCGGTTGGCTCTCCAGAATTTGAGTAGGATCTGATACGTACTTCTTCATCACTGACACATGAAATACGTGGTGAATCCTTTCTAATTCTAGTGGTAATGCCAGAAGATATGCTACTTGCACACTATCTCCAATATCTCATAAGGACTAATATAGCGTGGTGCTAACTTTCCCTCCCAGCCAAATCTCAATACTACATTCCAAGGGGAGACTTTCAAGAAGACTTTATCCCCCACTTGAGACTCAAGGTCCTTTCTTCTTTTGTCAGCATAACTCTTCTGTCGACTCTGCACCTCCAAAAGTCTAGCTCGGATAACTCTGATCCTCTCAGATATCATATCTATCAAGTATGAACCATGAATCTGTCTATCTCCAACCTCGTCCCAACAAACATGAGTCATGCACCTCCTCCTATACAATGTCTCAAATGGAGCCATACCGATACTCGCCTGAAAGCTGTTGTTGTAAGCAAACTTTATTAGATGTAAATGACCATCCCATCCTCTAGCAAAAGTCAATACACATTATCTCAGTAGGTCCTCCAATGTCTGAATAGTCCTCTCAGACTGCCCGTTAGTCTGAGGGTGAAATTATGTGCTCATAGTAATCTTCGATCCCTTAGACTTCTGGAAACCCCACAAAAAATGAGAAGTAAATCTGGCGTCTCTATCTGATACAATCGATGTTGGTACCCCATGTAACCGCACAATCTACTATACATACAGGTTTTCTAGTCTCTCTGGTCCCCAAGTAACTCGAATCGGTAGAAATGAGCAGACTTAGACAATCAGTCCACTATCACCCAAATTTTATCGTAACCTTTCTGTGTCCTCGGTAGTCCTACCACAAAATCCATCGCAATGTTTTCCCATGGCCACTCAGGTATAGGTAGAGGCTGGAGTAGTCCAACTGGGTGCTGATGCTCTGTCTTGACCTGCTGACAAACCAGGCAATGAGATACAAACCCTGCAATCTCTCATTTCATTCCCGACCACCAGTATATTTTCTTCAGATTCTGGTGCATCTTGGTACTCCCAGGATGCATATTATACGGAGCATCGTGAGCTTCATCCAAGATCTCTCGCTTAAGTGCTCCGGTAGGTGGTACTACAACTCTATCACCAAAAAGTAATATGTCCTCTGAACTCAATCTGAAAGTAGTAATCTCTCCCTCTGCAGCCTCTGCTTTCCATTTCTTACATTGTTCATCTTCGTCTTGTGCTAATTTGAGTCTATCCAGCAGTGTCAGCCGAACTTTCATATGAGCAAAAATCCCTCCTTAGTCAGATAAATCAAATGCCAAAAGTATTGTCGTCATCTCCTCAAACATTCTCTGTCTAGCTCTCAGAAATTACAATTAAACTACGTTCTTCCTTCTGAGTGCGCCAGCAACTACATTGACCTTCCCCGGATGGTAATTAATTGTACAATCATAACCACTGAGGAACTCCATCCAACGCTTCTGCCTCAAATTCAACTCTCTCTGAATGGGAAGATATTTCAGGCTCTTGTGGTCGGTATAAATCTCACACTTGGCACCATATAGATAATGCCTCCAAATCTTAAGAGCATGTATAATCGTTGTCAACTCCAGATCATGGGTGGGATAATTCTTCTCATGGGTCTTTAACTGTCTCGAGGCATACACAATCTCTCTCCCATGCTGTATCAGCATACATCCTAATCCCTGATGTGATGCATCCGTATAAACCATATATCCATCAAGTCCAGACGGTAGAGTGAGTACTGGTGCAGTAGTCAATTTCTCCTTCAAAATATGGAAGCTCCTCTCACAATTGACAGTCCACACAAATGTTACTTCCTTTCTCGCCAGCTAAGTCATCGGAGCTGCAATAATAAAGAAGTCCCGAATAAAGCGACGGTAGTAGCCCGCTAACCCCAAGAAGCTCTGAACCTCTGTCGCCGTTCTCGGTATCTCCCATTTCAGAACTGCTTCGACCTTCTGCGGATCTACATAGATACCCTCTCATGAGATGATGTGTCCCAACCAAAACTCACATTTAGAGAATTTCACATATAACTGATCTCTCCTCAAAGTATCCAATACCAATCGAATGTGCTGCTAATGATCGATCTAGAAGGACGAATACACAAGGATGTCATCAATAAACACTACAATAAACTTATCCAAATACGGCTAAAACACCATATTCATCAAACCCATGAATGCTGCAGGTGCATTATATGTCTGAGATGTCTGTCCTCTACCACCATATGCTCCACTCGGAGTCCCTCTGCCTTTTTCCTGTGGGAAGCCCGAGTCTCGCCCACGACTACTACCAGAATTGGTCCCTCTACCACGTCTTATTGTCACTGCTCCTCCTGGTAGTTGCTCAACTCCTCAAGATCAATCACAAGTGGAACAATCTCTGGCTAAATGTCTCTCCTGACCATAATTATAGGGTCGACGTGTGCTAGTCGGTCGAGATGCTACACTCGCTGCACTCTGAACAACAGATGGTATTGTGCATCTACTATGAACCTGCTCAGTCCGACCACCATGAAACTGTCTTCTAGGAGGTGCAATCTAGGTGTCTTTGGGTGGTACCCCACTGTGTCTCGGTTGTGGAGAATACTGTCTACTATTAGATCTGCTCGGTCTCTCATCAGAAATCTCATCTCGCTCCCTCTTCCTTCTCTATCGGAAGGCTGCCTTGTTCTCCCTCTCGACCCTGATGTCACTCTCTGCAATCATAGCTCTGTCAACTAGTACTGTATATGGCAGCTTCCTCAAAATCGAGATCCGTGACCTAATCTCATGTCTAAGCCCGCTTTTGAAATTCTCGCATTTATCCTCTTCTCGCCGAATTAACTCTGGGTAGTACCGGGAAAGGGAAATCATTCGTCTTTCATACTCCATTACTGTCTTTGATTGTTCCTGAACCATATGCTCAAATTGACGATGCTGCTCACTGCGATAAGCATAAGAGAAATACTTCTCATTAAATGCTTCCCCAGACATATCCCAAGTGATATACCGTGGTCTTCTAAGTCCATTATCTCTTCAATAATCCAGTGCTCTCAATATATCTGTCAGTACAATCTCGGTATACTTCCACCAGGTCTTCACCTCATCTCTCATCATAAAGGCAGTGAAACTAACCTTTTCTTGATCTGTCAGGTCTAACACATTGAATATATGCTCAATATCATTCTTCCATTTCTCTGCAGCAAGAGGATCAGCTGTAACATGATACTGAGGCCTCAAATTAAGAAATCGGTCTAGCTTTTTCATACTACCACTGGTGCTCGAAGGTACATTAGTTGCTGGTCCTCTGGAAACCATCTGTACAACTAAATCAATAAACCTTCCCAAAACATCTTCTAGATTAGTGGGAAACCATCTGTACAACTAAATCAATAAACCTTCCCAAAACATCTTCTAGATTAGTGGCTGCCAAGGGAATTGAATGAGCGGCATGAGTCAAATTAGGTATAGTCGCATGAATAGGGTTATGTACAACTGCATGAGTAATGATGGGGTGACTGTCGAAACTACTGGAGGTATAGGTCTAGAACCTTCGTTATCCTCAATAATTGGTGGCACAACAGATGAAGCTACAACTAATTCAGGATCTACCGGCTAAGTGTGAGGTCTCTTTAAACTAATACTCGACATTCTCACATATCGTCAAACTATCCCTCTCCCACGTTGAGTATCAGTACCACAGCCACGTCCAGATATTTTTCTACGGACACAAAACTATTATTTAATACCCTCATCTAATGCAAGGTGTCTACAGAATCTATAACCTTCGATCTGATACCAAAATTTGTCACGACCCCCTCCCTAGAGCGGGCCCAACCCTAGAAAGGGGTCCGCGAACCACTTCAGCTCGAGCACCTATATGGCGTGCACTTGAACTAAAAGTTCACAAAGAAACACAATATTTTATTAAATGCAATCCAATAAATCCCAAATAAATGTTTACAATAAAAGTGTCTGAAAATAGGAAAGCTGTCCTAAATATCATATCTCAGAAACCAAAAGAAATATCTGGACCAACCCGACTGACGGTTGTGGCAAACGAGTCAATTCCTGGTACTGATACTGCTACTGTTATGCTGACGAACTACCTGGGATGTTTGGGAAATTGGGGGGGTGAGCTTAAAGAGCTCAGTAAGTAAAAACACTCATACTCTCAACATGACCTCACCAACAAAATATATATATGATAGTGAATATATTAAAATAACAATTAATATATATAACAATTAATTCATGCAAAACATATTCACAACAACAAATCTCAATCAAACAAGGTTTGCTATCTGGATTTGGTATAATAATGGATTGAAACCATTGAGAGAGTCATTCTCTTACCCCCAAGGTTTCCTACCATATAATCCCGCATAAATGTGCAAGAGGAGGATTGAACCACACGCCTCTGCTAATCTCAGATAATCTCACATATCCGACCATTATCATACTAAATCCGGCAGCATAACAAGAATCTCACACATCATCCAATACAACACATCTCATCGCATTTCATCCATCAACTGATCTCAAAATCACACGATACTCAAATACTTCGATTCATATTACAAGCATACAATTTATACTCAAAAGTTATATTCACAATTTATGTTCTCATGCTATCAATTACTCAGTCAATTTTCCAACATACATATATAAATATATATCTATATCATATTACGTAACTCACATATCAAACATCAATCAACAAATATTTATGTTAAGGAAATCATCGTGCTTTGTACTTACCTCAATCCACGCAAAACTCTCTATATCTATATGTCGTCGCTAAAATTTGGAAAAAGTGTAAAATTACGATCAGGTCCCTATATTTTACCAAAATTATGATTTTACCCCTAAACTTTCCAAATTTACAATTTAACCTCAATACTCTCCAATATTATCAATTTAGTCCTAAAATTTTCAGTTATCACCTATTAGTCACTAAAAATCAGAATTCATATATTTTGGTCCCTAAACATGCCAATTTACGAATAAGTCCAAAACTCTCAAAATATTATAATTACACCCCTAAAACTGTAAAATATAACTCTGGGTAGTACCGGGAAAGGGAAATCATTCGTCTCTGATACTCCATTACTGTCTTTGATGGTTCCTGAACCATATGCTCAAACTGACGATGCTGCTCACTACGATAAGCATAAGAGAAATACTTCCCATTAAATGCTTCCCCTGACATATCCCAAGTGATATACCGAGGTCTTCTAAGTCCATTATCTCTCCAATAATCTGGTGCTCTCAATATATCTGTCAGGACAATCTCGGTATGCTTCCACCAGGTCTCCACCTCACCTCTCATCATAAAGGCAGTGAAACTAACATTTTCTTGATCTGTCAGGTCTAACACATTGAATATTTGCTCAATATCATTCTTCCATTTCTTTGCAGCAAGAGGATCAGCTGTAACATGATACTGAGGCCTCAAATTAAGAAATCGGTCTAGCTTTCTCATACTACCACTGGTGCTCGAAGGTACATTAGTTGCTGGTCCTCTGCAAACCATATGTACAACTAAATCAATAAACCTTCCCAAAACATCTTCTAGATTAGTGGCTTCCAAGGGAATTGAATGAGCGGCATGAGTCAAATTAGGTATAGTCGCATGAATAGGGTTATGTACAACTGCATGAGTAACGATGGGGTGACTGTCGAAACTACTGGAGGTATAGGTTTAGAACCTTCGTTATCCTCAATAATTGGTGGCACAAAAGATGAAGCTACAACTAATTCAGGATCTACTGGCTAAGTGTGAGGTCTCTTTAAACTAATACTCGATATTCTCACATATCGTCAAACTATCCCTCTCCCACGTTGAGTATCAGTACCACAGCCACGTCCAGACATTTTTCTACGGACAAAAAACTATTATTTAATACCCTCATCAAATGCAAGGTGTCTACAGAATCTATAACCTTCGCTCTGATACCAAAATTTGTCACGACCCCCTCCCTAGAGCAGGCCCAACCCTAGAAAGGGGTCCGCGAACCACTTCAGCTCGAGCACCTATATGGCGTGAACTTGAACCAAAAGTTCACAAAGAAACACAATATTTTATTAAATGCAATCCAATAAATCCCAAATAAATATTTACACCAAAAGTGTCTGAAAATAGGAAATCTGTCCTAAATATCCTATCTCAGAAACCAAAAGAAATATCTTGACCAACCCGACTGACGGTTGTGGAAAACGAGTCAATTCCTGGTACTGATACTGCTACTGTTGTGCTTACGAACTACCTGGGATGTTTGGGAAATTGGGGGGTGAGCTTAAAGAGCTGTGTAAGTAAAAACACTCATACTCTCAACATGACCTCACTAACAAAATATATATATGATAGTGAATATATGAAAATAACAGTTAATATATATAACAGTCAACTCAGGCAAAACATATTCACAACAACAAATCTCAATCAAACAAGGTTTGCTATCTGGATTTGGTATAATAATGGATTGAAACCATTGGGAGAGTCATTCTCTTACCCCCAAGGTTTGCCACCATATAATCCCGCATAAATGTGTGTAGGCATTGCATTTTTGCATACTAGCCCGATGATGAGCCTCGTAAGGAGGCACTACCTTTAAGTCGTGGAAGTCGCGGAAAACGGTCGTCAGAAAGGAGAAGTCAAGAATTGACACATCATTGGTTTTAATTCGTTGAATTCGCTCAGAGTTCGCTCGTTGAATCTTCGTTTCGAGGCATATCCTTGGCCCGAAATCCCCGCAAACCACTCTAAGCTCACCTAAACACCAAAACCCACATCCAAAGCCCATGAAACCAAAACAAATCAAACACCAAGCCCACCAACTATGAAGCCCACACCCAACACAACAATTTCACCCCTACATCCACTATTCAAACAAGATTTACCCTTCTACCAAGCTTACTTTACATCTTTGACTTCAAACTTACCATAACCTTCATTTACAACAAGCTTTTCCAAGCCATTATTAAGCCAACCCTACACCATTTAATAACCTCCCTTCACCAAGTCAAGCATCTACCCCACATCATTTAAACCCAATACCCCACGCCCATGACAATATAATCTCATTTTCCATCACCTTTCCTTCTTTGTCAACAAAGCCAATCACCAAATTAAATGCCCTTCAACATCACTTGGTCTACCTAATTAATGCTCACCTCATTTGCCTATATAAACCACCATTTTCTTCCCTTGAAACACCTAGCATACATAGCACATATCAAGTATACACTTAGCACATAAACACATCTATTCTCTCAGCTCATACACGCCCTTCACTGCCCCCTGGAACCAGCGCACCTACTGCCTCATTTAGCCCTTCATCTTCACGCTAAGACAGCCTCCAACCAGCCCCTGAAACCAGCGCACACTGCCTCACTTTAGCCCCTCATCTCACGCCCTTCACTGCCTCACTTCTGCCTTTGATCTTCACGCACCTACTGCCTCACTTCAGCCCCCTAAACCTCCACGCCTATCACTCTCATTCAGCCCTCAAACCAACGCACCATCACCTCACTTTAGCCCCCTGGAATCAGCTCTAATACTCACGCCCCTCACTGCCCTTATTTAACCTCTCAATCAGCGCCCATTCAGCCCTCAATCAGCTCTAATACTCACGCCCCTCACTGCCCTTATTTAGCCTCTCAACCAGCGCCCATTCAGCCCTCATTCTGCCTCTAATCTTCACCCATATTTAGCCTCCAACCAGCCCCTATAACCAACGCACAAACTGTTCAATTTAGCCCCCACATTCACGCTCAAATCAGCCCCATTCTAGCCCCTTAAAACTGGCAGTAAGTTAGCCTAAACTGCCAGCGAATTAACCCTTAAAACTACACAGTTTTATCACCAAAACAACCTTAAATTCACTGCCAACCAATAAGCCAAGTGGTGTGACCTGAATCGCAGCGAAACGAAGTGGAAACAGCGGACAAAACAACAAAACAGTGAAGGAAAACGTCGAAACAGCGAATCGGAGGAGTTGCGGAGCTTCGACTCTTCCGACGACCATACACCGCACTTTCAAGAGACGACACAAAAGGTTAGACCTGAGGGCACATGATATTTATTTTCCTTGCATGATTTAGTGAATTAGAAGACATGTAATTTATTTTCCTCGTATGAATTAATGACTTAGGAAGTATGTTATTTAATTTCCTCACATGAAATAGCGATTTAGAAAACATATTATTTATGTTATTTAGCATGAATGAATAGTTTAACATGTTATTTAATTCTCGTATGAATTAATAGTTTAGAAAGTATGTAATTTACTTTATTTCACATGAATATTGTTAATTAGTATATGATGTGATTTCGGGTGAATGGAATATGTGTTCCTTCTTGTGGTATATTGGATGGAAACCCGGACATAAATTCCATAGCCGAATCTGAATGGACGGTATTATGGTTTGCACTCGGGATACAATGCCCCGTACCACTTGAAGGATTCACGTATTTTATTTCATCCAAACTTGTATTCGAGCATGATTAGGCCATTAGAAAGTTGTTTTATTTTTAGCATGATTTAATTATTTTATTTCGTAATAGGAGTTTGATTATGTTTAAGTCGTATTTATTCAACATGCTTATTGTGTGATATCATGTGTTTGCCGTTATAAAAGTTTACTTTTGAAGCATGCAAACCTAGATTTGGGCTTTATAAGAATTTAGACTACTTTGACCAATATGTATGTTAAGTAGACTTGGTTAAAATTGCACAAATTCATTCATTACAAATGACATAAGTAAGGGACCATTCCGAACCCAACGGTTTGAGGTCTTCCCTTGCGAGGGGTGAGTGCGGCCTTAAATCATTTTCCCGGTTCACACCGGCTGGTGACTCCATTATTCTCCGGTTTAGTCCCCCGCGGGCTACTCCGTACTCCCAACCGGGCCGCGAGCCCGGAACAGCATGCGTCGCCCAGTTTCTGTGTCCTATAATATGCAAGAGGGGGATTGAACCACACGCCTCTGCTAATCTCACATAATCTCACATATCCGACCATTATCATACTAAATCCGGCAGCATAACAAGAATCTCACACATCATCCAATACAACACATCTCATCGCATTTCATCCATCAACTGATCTCAAAATCACACGATACTCAAATACTTCGATTCATATTACAAGCATACAATTTATACTCAAAGTTATATTCACAATTTATGTTCTCATGCTATCAATTACTCAGTCAATTTTCCAACAAACATATATAAATATATATCTATATCATTGTGGACAACAGGACCTGGGCGACGCTTTTCTGTCCTAGGCTCGCGGCCTAGTTGGGAGTACGGAGTAGCCACGGGGGACTAAACCGGAGAGTAATGGAGTCGCCACCCGGTGTGAACCGGGAAAATGAGATTTAAGGCCGCACTCACCCCTCGCAAGGGAAGACCTCAAACCGTTGGGTTCGGAATGGTCCCTTACTTATGTCACTTGTAATAAAAGGATTTATGTAATAATTTAACCAGGCTTAAATAACATTTATTTCCAAAAATATCATGCTTCTAAATTCATATGCATACATCAACAAGTTCATCACAACATGCAACATCACATGGAAATCTCATGAACATATTTCAATCCTATGATATGGAAAACTAAGAACAACATAATCATGCTTGAGTACTATCTCATGAACCTATTAACCAAATAACATGCTAACAGCCTAATCATGCTTGAATACAATCCCAAGAACACATAGAATGGATAAATGCAGGAATATAAATAATACGGTTGGCTATATAACACCAGAAAGATCAACCAAGAGGCAATTATGCATGAATATGATAAGACAGACTCAGTTCAGTGTGTGCGCGTTCGTGTAGCATTCGTAAACGCGTTCGAACGGTAAACAGAAGGTTCGCGTTTGTATGGCGTTTGATAACGCGTTCGAACGGAAATGAAACAGAATGCTCGCGTTCGTATGGCGTTTGATAACGCGTTCGAACTGAAATGAAACAGAATGCTCACGTTCGTATGGCGTTCGTAAACGCGTTCGAACGGAAATGAGACCTGATGCATGATAAGGCAAAAACGCATGCGCGTTCGAGTTGCGTTCGTAGACGCGTTCGAACGGGAACAGACCTGATGCATGAAATGGGACGCAATACATAAACAACAAAATAAAGGGGCGCGGCGAAGTACTGCCGTAAAGGTGGCCTTTTGGGGCTCTTGATCTCTCAAAGAGAGGACCTTTAGACCAACATACTAAGCCCATGCGCGTCACATCACATCATGCATACAAGTATAAAGACAATCATATTATTCTAAGTATGTCCGATTGAACGTGTCTTGCATCCAACCGAACACACGTCAACCGGCGCGGCAAAGCATCGTGGTAAAGGGCTTTAACCCCTCCCCATAGGGGATCTTTCATTCCACTTACTAAGCCCATGCGCTCGATTGAGTCATGCATAAATAAGCAACATGCAAAATTTAAGTGACGAAAAATAAATAAATAAAAGCAACACAAAACAAGAGAAGGTGTCGTTTACTCAAGTGGTACGTGGAGTTGTATCCCAAGTACAGACCGCACTACCGTCCATTCGGATTCGGCTACGGAATTTACGTCTGGGTTTCCATCCTATATACCACAAGAGACGACACTCTTCCATTTCATTCAAGCCACAACATGCATCCATAAACGACTCTCATGCGAATAGAATTCAATAATAATAAAAAAACGAATATAAACTAATGAAAAGGTACCCTCAGGTCTAACCTTTTAAATCACCTCTCGGATGTACGGTACACGATCGTCGGAAGGGTGGATGCTCCGCAACTCTCCCAGTTCACTTGTTCACTGTTCTCGTTCGTTGTCTTACTGTTTTGAGTCGTCGTTCTCCGTCTTTTGCTATTGTTTCCTTGTGGTTTCGCTGCCGTTTCCTCTTTATCTTTTGCTTACTATTTTTTGGTGTGTTCTTCCTGTAATTTTTATGTGTGTTGTGTATGAGCTAGGGACTAGGGACTAGGGTTGAGAAGGTTGGTGAATGGTTCTTTTTATAGGCAAAAGGGTTGGGCTTGACAAGGAAATGGATTTGGCTAATTAAAGAGGGATTTGATTTGGTTTGGTTAAGGGAAGTCAAAGATTGAGGGGGGGGGGACAAATCTTGGCTAGATAGGGAATGTTGAATATTTGATTGGCTTGGTTTAGGAATACAATATTTTAAGTTAGGAATAATATATTGGTTGATTGATTTTAACTTGGTATGATTATATTTTGATTTAGTATGTGATTTGTTTAATTTAGGCATGATTTTAGTTTAAGTTGGTAATTGTTTATTTTATGTTTGGTATATGTTTTATTTAATTATTTAATTAATTTAATTATTATCTTATTTAGTTAATGTTTTAATTAATATTTATTTATTTAAATTGGGATGTGCTTTATGGGCTTTGGGGGGCTAATTGGGCTGGATGTGAGGCTAGCAGCAAAACCAGAATTACCGACACCGTTCGAACGCTTCCTCGAACGCGGCACGAACGCCCGCAATCTGTTTGACGTTCGAACGTAAACACGAACGCAGCACTAACGAAAACAGTGAACCTTGTTTATTCTGAATTTCCCCTTCCGATGTCCGTTTCCCGTGACCTCCGTGACTTAAAAGGTAGTGTCTCCAAAATGAGACTCATCATAGGGACTTATGTGTAAAAATGCAGTGCCTACAGTCGCCCCCCCTTTGATGGACTTGTGTAATGTGCAACAGTGACAATCATATCAAAGTTTATGCAATGCATTTTCACTTACCTGGCTCGCCAGCTGCCACTTGACTTACCACGTGTTGAGTTGATTTAGTGGTGATGTGCTGCGACCCCTGGTTCATTCCCGAACCGTGTTGTGATGTGGTCCATTCCCGAACTGTTGCCGTAAGGTGGTCCATTCCCGAACCGTTACTGTGGGTTGGTCCATTCCCGGACCGTCACTGTGAGGTGTTCATTCCCGAACTGTGCTTCTATTCTTGGAGTGCCATTCCCGGCTTGTTCATTCTTGAACTGTCCATTCCCGGACCATATCTCCGTTCTCGGAGTGTCATTTCCGACTTGTTCATTCTTGAACTCTGCTCCATTCTTGGATTGCCATTCTCGGCTTGTTCATTCTTGAACTGTCCATTCCCGGACTATATCTCCATTCTCGGAGTGTCATTTCCGACTTGTTCATTCTTGAACTGCTCAATCCTGGACTATATCTCCATTCTCGGAGTGTCATTTCCGACTTGTTCATTCTTGAACTGCCCATTCTCGGACTATATCTCCATTTTCGGAGTGTCATTTCCGACTTGTTCATTCTTGAACTGCCCATTCCCAGACTATATCTCCATTCTCAGAGTGCCATTCTCAGCAGAACTGATCTGATGTAATATGGGCCTCGCCCCCAGAATGCCATACCCGGCAATGCTGATACTGATGTAATGTGGGCCTCGACCCTGGGACTCATTCCCGAACTGTGTTTGATGTGGGCCTCGACCCTGGGACTCATCCCCAAAACTGATTGCTGAAGTGGGCCTCGGCCCCAACTGCTACTGACATGGGCCTCGCCCCCAGACTGATGCTGATGTGGGCCTCGACCCTCGACTGACGCTGATGTGGGCCTCGACCCTCGGGATTCATCCCACTGATACTGATGTGGGCCTCGGCCCTCGGGATTCATCCCAAACTGATACTGGTGTGGGCCTCGGCCCTGGGACTCATCCCCAAAACTGATACTGATTCGGGCCTCGACCCTCTGCGATTCATTCTCGAAAACTGCTGATATTGTACTGTTACTGCTTCTGGTTGGCTTGTATTTGACGCTTTCTCTTTTTCTCCTTTGAAACCTGTTATTACAAAACAGAACAAACACAAAAAGGATGCGAATATGTTACGTGTATGCATGCATGATGTTCCTATCCCGTCGGGTTAGGTCTTCCATCAATCCTCTTGGTGACTGCTTAGTCTTCTTTTCCTCAGGCAAACCACTGCTTCAATCTGTCTATGTTGATCGGCTTGGTGAACTAATTCCCTCCAAGTCTGATAGTTTCTCACTGCCTCTATTTCCCAATTTCTGAATGTCTATCTTATCTTTTCTGTTTGCTTATTGCGAAGGTTCCCCGTGTTCATCACTGGATTCCATAGTACCAAGGTTGAATACTTTTCTCAAATATACTTATATTGCAGAAGAGTTTCAGCGAAATGAACGTCTTTATTATTGTTGAGGAAAAGAGTTCGAACAAGTAACAAAATCAATGTCATTAAAAAAACTGGATCAAATAGACTAGGAGGAACATCTCCATCATCCGCAGCACTGCCTTCTTCCTCGGCCTATGGTTCTTCACTGTCATCCATGTAAGAAGCTTGGTGGTTGAGGGCTTCTTTTCATGGGTTGGGTATTTTATGGGAATCTATGAGATCTTGAATTTCATGCCTGAGGCAGGTGCAGTTGTCGGTGTCATGGCCATGTAGCTGGTGGAAGTGACAATAAAGGTTCACATTTATGTGTGGTGGTGGGGGTGTGGAAGTGGCTTGCCTTCTAAGGGTTTCAAGATTCCTTGTCCTGTAACTTTTCAAATACCTTCGACAAAGGTCTACCAAGGTCGGAGAATTGCCGGTTCCTGATGGCAGCAACCTCGACAGTAGCGGGCTTAGTCTCAGAATACCCCCCAAGAGTCCGCCTATTCTGGCCATAAGACTTTCTGTTTTTCAGCCTCTTCTTCCTCAATATCCATGACAGTTTCCCTCAACTGTCGAAAATCAGAAATCATTGAAGTCATCCTCCTCAGCTTACTATAAATAGAGGACTTGGTGCCCTTGATGATCATTTTGATTTGGTCCTTCTCAGAGGGCCGAGTCTGCATTTTCAGGAGCTGGCTTCTCCAGCGGTCTACATACTCCTTGAAGCTTTCTTCCGGCTTCTGCTTAGTGTTCTCCAAATCACGGAGTGACAAGTCAATTTCCAAGTCTGTAACATACTGCTTCAGAAAAGCATCAGCTAGTTCCTTCCAATCTTCCTTAACCTTCTTCTCAAGGCTATGATACCAAACCACAGGTGCCCCCTCGAGTGACATCCCAAACATCTTTTGGACTTGGCGCTGTGATAGGCCCATTGAACTCATGACTGAGACATATTGCTGCAGATGGACCCTCGGGTCTCCGTTCCGATTAAACTTGGCCATGTCCGGCATTTTAAACTGAGTTGGCAGCTGTTCTCCGAAGGTCATTGCCTCATAATCTAACAACTCTTCATGTTTACCCCTCATTTTGCGGGTAACTGTTTCAACCTGATCCCGAAGCTTCTGAATTCTGCCTGAGACCCAGATACCCTGCCCGCTGCATACTCTGCCATATCATCATCAAAAGCGGGGGTATCATCCCCCAATCTGTTCGAGATTCTCCTCTTGCCTCATATCCCCAGAATTAACCCCGGCACGACACAGACCCAGCTATACCAGCCATAGCAGTAGTCAAAGCCTGCAACTGTTCAGTGATCTTGGCGAGACCATTCTCTAACTGATCCATACGGGACACCTCATTATCGGATTCACTCATACTTGTTCTTTTAGTGAGTCTGGTTCCTTCTCTAACCCAAACGGTATCTATGGTGTCTTTTTTAAGACACAGAGGATGTCAACAAGGTATATGTATGCATGATGTGCATAAGAAGTATATAACATATATTAAATCAAATAAAATTCTCAAACAAATCGGCCTATTATCATTTTAGAAGCTTTTGGGACAACTGTCATAAGAGTGAACCCGTCCCAGTTTAAATGGCCCAACGAGTTCATGTCTTATGGCAAAGAGCCCAACTAAATCCAAATGATAATATTCCGAACACAATCATAAAATGGCCCATTGTTATTTAGAAGCCTTTTGGCCCAATCGTCATAAGATGTGTCCTTGTCCCAGTTTAAATGGCCCAACAAGCCCATATCCCATGATAAATGGTCCAAATGGATCCAAACACGATGTTCCCAAACACAAGCATAAAAGAAAGATGATGCAAACATGACATAATAATTTTTACAAAGTGGCCCATCAACATTTCAGAAGCTTTTGGCCTAATAGTCATAAGGTGCGAACTTGCCCCAGTTTAAATGGCCCAGCAAGCCCGCATTTCTGACAATAGTCCAACTGCATCCAAATGAGGATGGTCCACAAGCACATATTCAAGGAAATAATTGTTACTTTAGCCAACCCGGTCTATAGGTGGGTTAGTAAGAGTATAGACAAAGGCTCTCACCGGCGAAGGATGGCCCACAACTAGGTCTCCCCATTCAAGGGTTCGAGCAACCAAGTGAGCGCGCCCTTTTTTATACACTAAGGTACGTGCCAATGAGCTATGGTGTGTGACGGACTGTCAAATGGATTTCCCGTTGTAGATCCCCCAGAGGGAAGGTGGAGCGAGGCTCACTTAAATACCCAAGCCTCTTAGGCTCTTATCGCTTGTTGTCAGGAATAAACAACGAGTCATCCAAATTAGTCCATCACAATAGGCTATGAGTAGATGGCTATCTAGGTGCCTTCACAGCTTTTCCTTTTAGAAAGGTAGTGAATGAAGGAAGACACCAAACCATTACCTAGCCTAAAAATGCCTTTGATTAAACCCTCACTTTATCCACTATAGACACGGTCAATTAAAACATAAATCCAAACATCACAAGTCAATATTTCGGGGCCAATTCTCTATCCCCAGTGGAGTCGCCAGACTGTGGACAACAGGACCTGGGCGACGCTTTTCTGTCCTAGGCTCGCGGCCTAGTTGGGAGTACGGAGTAGCCACGGGGGACTAAACCGGAGAGTAATGGAGTCGCCACCCGGTGTGAACCGGGAAAATGAGATTTAAGGCCGCACTCACCCCTCGCAAGGGAAGACCTCAAACCGTTGGGTTCGGAATGGTCCCTTACTTATGTCACTTGTAATAAAAGGATTTATGTAATAATTTAACCAGGCTTAAATAACATTTATTTCCAAAAATATCATGCTTCTAAATTCATATGCATACATCAACAAGTTCATCACAACATGCAACATCACATGGCAATCTCATGAACATATTTCAATCCTATGATATGGAAAACTAAGAACAACATAATCATGCTTGAGTACTATCTCATGAACCTATTAACCAAATAACATGCTAACAGCCTAATCATGCTTGAATACAATCCCAAGAACACATAGAATGGATAAATGCAGGAATACAAATAATACGGTTGGCTATATAACACAAGAAAGATCAACCAAGAGGCAATTATGCATGAATATGATAAGACAGACTCAGTTCAGTGTGTGCTCATTCGTGTAGCGTTCGTAAACGCATTCGAACGGTAAACAGAAGGTTCGCGTTAGTATGGCGTTTGATAACGCGTTCGAACGGAAATGAAACAGAATGCTCGCGTTCGTATGGCGTTTGATAACGCGTTCGAACTGAAATGAAACAAAATGCTCACGTTCGTATGGCGTTCGTAAACGCGTTCGAACGGAAATGAGACCTGATGCATGATAAGGCAAAAACGCATGCGCGTTCGAGTTGCGTTCGTAGACGCGTTCGAACGGGAACAGACCTGATGCATGAAATGGGACGCAATACATAAACAACAAAATAAAGGGGCGCGGCGAAGTACTGCCGTAAAGGTGGCCTTTTGGGGCTCTTGATCTCTCAAAGAGAGGACCTTTAGACCAACATACTAAGCCCATGCGCGTCACATCACATCATGCATACAAACATAAAGACAATCATATTATTCTAAGTATGTCCGATTGAACGTGTCTTGCATCCAACCGAACACACACGTCAACCGGCGCGGCAAAGCATCGTGGTAAAGGGCTTTAACCCCTCCCCATAGGGGATCTTTCATTCCACTTACTAAGCCCATGCGCTCGATTGAGTCATGCATAAATAAGCAACATGCAAAATTTAAGTGACGAAAAATAAATAAATAAAAGCAACACAAAACAAGAGAATGTGCCGTTTACTCAAGTGGTACGTGGAGTTGTATCCCAAGTACAGACCGCACTACCGTCCATTCGGATTCGGCTACGGAATTTACGTCTGGGTTTCCATCCTATATACCACAAGAGACGACACTCTTCCATTTCATTCAAGCCACAACATGCATCCATAAACGACTCTCATGCGAATAGAATTCAATAATAATAAAAAAAACGAATATAAACTAATGAAAAGGTACCCTCAGGTCTAACCTTTTAAATCACCTCTCGGATGTACGGTACACGATTGTCGGAAGGGTGGATGCTCTGCAACTCTCCCGGTTCACTTGTTCACTGTTCTCGTTCGTTGTCTTACTGTTTTGAGTAGTCGTTCTCCGTCTTTTGCTATTGTTTCCTTGTAGTTTCGCTGCCGTTTCCTCTTCTTTCTTTGCTTACTGTTTTTAGGTGTGTTCTTCCTGTAATTTTTATGTGTGTTGTGTATGAGCTAGGGACTAGGGACTAGGGTTGAGAAGGTTGGTGAATGGTTCTTTTTATAGGCAAAAGGGTTGGGCTTGACAAGGAAAGGGATTTGGCTAATTAAAGAGGGATTTGATTTGGTTTGGTTAAGGGAAGTCAAAGATTGGGGGGGGGACAAATCTTGGCTAGATAGGGAATGTTGAATATTTGATTGGCTTGGTTTAGGAATACAATATTTTAAGTTAGGAATAATATATTGGTTGATTGATTTTAACTTGGTATGATTATATTTTGATTTAGTATGTGATTTGTTTAATTTAGGCATGATTTTAGTTTAAGTTGGTAATTGTTTATTTTATGTTTGGTATATGTTTTATTTAATTATTTAATTAATTTAATTATTATCTTATTTAGTTAATGTTTTAATTAATATTTATTTATTTAAATTGGGATGTGCTTTATGGGCTTTGGGGGGCTAATTGGGCTGGATGTGAGGCTAGCAGCAAAACCAGAATTACCGACACCGTTCGAACGCTTCCTCGAACGCGGCACGAACGCCCGCAATCTGTTTGACGTTCGAACGTAAACACGAACGCAGCACTAACGAAAACAGTGAACCTTGTTTATTCTGAATTTCCCCTTCCGATGTCCGTTTCCCGTGACCTCCGTGACTTAAAAGGTAGTGTCTCCAAAATGAGACTCATCATAGGGACTTATGTGTAAAAATGCAGTGCCTACAATCATATTACGTAACTCACATATCAAACATCAATCAACAAATATTTATGTTAAGGGAATCATCGTGCTTTGTACTTACCTCAATCCACGCAAAACTCTCTATATCTATATGTCGTCGCTAAAATTTGGAAAAAGGTGTAAAATTACGATCAGGTCCCTATATTTTACCAAAATTATGATTTTACCCCTAAACTTTCCAAATTTATAATTTAACCTCAATACTCTCCAATATTATCAATTTAGTCCTAAAATTTTTAGTTATCACCTATTACTCACTAAAAATCAGAATTCATATATTTAGGTCCCTAAACATGCCAATTTACGAATAAGTCCAAAACTCTCAAAATATTATAATTACACCCCTAAAACTGTAAAATATAACGTACTGAGCTCCAACGACTTCAGAATTTCATAACGAAGTGATCAACGGACAATACATGTCACCAGGATCACAACGACAGTGGTGGTAATGGCGGATGCTCGGTGGTTACCGACGAACGATCGAACGGCGTTAACTCTCATTCTTGACTCGTTTCACGACAACTGAAGGTCTGAATTGGGCAAACGAGGTGTCTAACTCGCGTATCTCGATAAGGGGAAGATTCTGGTCTGGGAGGTGTACTGCACGCACGGCGGTGCGTGGACCAGCGATACGGCGGCGCATGGGTGGCGCGTGGGATCGCGTGTGGCAGCTTCAGGCTATCGGACCGACGGCGTTGGTTTCGTCTCGGTGAGTGGATTCTCCTAGAGTGGTCACTCGTCGGAAAAGATGACCGGACGACGTCGAATTCCTCTTTCTCTCTCCTGTCCACTTTCTCTCTCTACTGGTTTTGTGTTTTCTCTCTCTACGAATCTGTTTCTCTCTTTTACTGCTCACTATAATTTCCTTCAATGATCTCTATCTACCCTTGAACTCTCTGCTCATCCTTTCTTTTATTCCTCTCATTCAACTACACATAAACCACGTAAAAAATTGAAGTTTTGTTTAAAGAGAGATATATATTGTTAATATATGAGTTAGATTAGGTTTGTTAGTGTGTGTGTGGCAGAGAATGTGGGGATAAGGGCAGCAACAATGTAGGGTGAAAGAGTAAGTGGGTAGTTAAATTTCAAAAAGGTATAACTACTTAGAGATAAGGTCTCACAAAAACTCTCGTTGGGATCTTGACTATAATTCAAGAGCCTCTTTAGTATTATGGTTTCTCTCTTCAATCTTTTGCACGTGTGTGTAACCACAAATAACGAAGAAATACCTCATTTATATAAGCCTCAAAAACCTTACAGGGATGAAGAGAAATTCAATTTGAATTTATCTATTTTATCTAGGATTTGTTAATCTTAATCATTATCATATTTTAATTAGTTAAATAGACAATTAATTTATTAATTAATTATCCTTTGACCTATTTAGGGTGCTATCTCACTTAATGTCCAAATTAACTAATTAACACATGATTAATTTCCATAATATTAGACTACATAATTATCATTATATTTAAGGATTATTTTTGGGTCATAAGGTCCTACAAACTTCCACTTGCACCAACAATAATCATTATTAGATTTTAATCCAACTAAGAAGTCCAAGATTGAATTAAGAAGTTAAGTCTAACTTAAATTTTTTAGGAAATCTGAAATATATTATTAACACCATAATAAGATAATCTCAATCCCATTCATTTCAGTCAACCTTTTTGTGTGTGACTTTTCTAGGGTCATTTATCTATTGGCAGTGAGGCAAATACAAACTCTTTGATATTTTCTTCATAGTAATGAAGTCTCACAGATCATAAGTGACACCCAACAGTATGTCAAGGCCCCCAATCAATGAATGGAGCAAAATTGAATGAACTTGTAAAATGATGCATTTCAGGAATGTCACCATATTCACTACAAAAAATTAGATCTTAGCGTAGAAAAATATTGATGCTAAAAGAGGCAATTTTGACTCCAAATTCCATTAACGTCGAATATTTTTTACACCAATTTTTGACGCTAATACGTGGACGACAAAGAATATTTGCATCGAACAAGGAATTTCGACGCTAAAGTACAACATTTTACGTCAAAAACTTTCGACACTAGCAAATTGGCCTTTAGCGTCGAAATTTTTTTCGACGCTAAAGTACATTTTTGGCGACGAATGATTTTGATAGCAAGAACCTTTTTACTTAATTAAAAAACTTAATATTTTTATCTTTAGCGTTGAAAGTTTCGAAGCAAAAGTTATTTTAAAAATAAAAATGAAAGTTTATTTTATTACCTTTAACATTGAATATTTCGATACTAAATGTGAAATAATATTAAAAAATAAATAATTATTTTATTATCTTTATCGTTGAAACATTCGAGACTAAAGGATTTTGGATTTAAAAAAAACCATATTATTATAATAAAAATAATTTTATTGAATAATACTAAATTTTTTTTATTGTAATAATTTTTTTTATTCTTATAAATTTAAAATTAAATTAAAATTAAAATATAAAAGTAAATGAAATTTAGAATTAAACTTTATTAAACAAAATAAATGCATAATCTATTAAAAATTAATAAATGAGTGTTTATACAAATGAAAAAAAAAAAACAATCACTGCTGCTGTTATGGAGAGGCTGTCGAGGCCGATGCTGACTGGCCAAGTGAGGCCTCCAGTATTTGTATGAAAGTCTTCATCTGCTGGCATCTTCTTCTGGTTGTCCTCATCGACTTGCTGTAACTTCTCATGGGTCTTCTTCAGCTATTCTTCGATACTGTCTAGCTTTTTCTTGGTGCTGTCCAGCTGTTCTTGAATGAGCAGTCGAGTAGGAGAAGAAACAGTAGTCTGTCTAGACGATGTCGGTTTCTTACGAGTGTCAACGCTGATATTGTACGTTGTATGGTTCTTGAAAATTAGTTGCGACAACTCCTCAGCTAGTAGAGGGTCAGACCCTGTCTCTTGAGCCTGTTGTTGGACCTCCACCATTTCATTCGATTTAAAAAAATGAAGTTAATGTTTGAACTTTAAAAAAGAAAAAAATTTAAATTTAAAACTATATTTAATTTAGTTTAAATACTAAAACTTATGTAGCAGCATTTGGCTTTTTGTTTAATCAATTTCTTTTCGTTGTAGTGCGTCACTAGGAAAAACTCCGGAAAAGATTGCTCCTTACTACGTGCTACTCTGCAAAAAAGCATAAAGTTGTTAGTGTTAGTAAAATTAATGAAATGTTAAAAAATAATTTAGGGTATATTTACCTCAGAATGCTTAGCACAATGTTTGGAAAATGGCTTGGAGCCTCCACGATGGCTGAAACGCAGGTGACTGTGATTCTCTACGTTTTCTTGATATTTATTCTGCATTTAACAATATTATCAGTATATAAAAAAAAAGATATTTATCCGTTTCATATTATTTTAAAAGTTACCCCGTGTTCCTCGCTCGACCAAAGCTCACACAAGAATGTCCAGTCTTGCTCCTCTATACAACCAACCTTGTGATGTGGAGCCTCCACAGTCCCATGTTCGTCGAATATCAGTTTCTCGACTTTTGTCCTGATATCCGTGTAACTCTTCCTCATATTATGGTCGAGATATTTCAGGATGTTTGGTTTGTTCAGATCCACATTGAATCACTCCTGCAGTAATAGTAACCAGTTAGAAATTAAATATAAAACAATAATTTAAAAGAAAAGAAAACTCAATATTGTATGTTTACTTACAAGTAGCGTGGGGAAGAGCTGGTTGATTTTCGTCTCCCACGAGATCTTTCTAGGACACGTATTTTTGAGGAGCTTCAAATCGAGCAGCAGAACCTATGACATTGGTAAAGAATGAAGAATGATGTCTGACCTGTCTTTCTTCATCATCCGATATCTCTATTCGGATTCGGCCATTGGTCTCGACTTGCTTAACCAACATCGGGCCACGACTGCGTCCTCGAGGCTTCGCGGTACTTGAGTCATCTGTGCTAAAGGAGACCGCAGGATTAACCTATGTCCATACAGATGTAGATAGTGTCAAATAAGAGAGTTTGCGAGAACCTGGCGATGACCAGCTGTTCTACTACTAAGTTTTTTTTTGGGTTGTTGCTGCTGTTGTTTAGCTGTTGTTACAACAACAGCAAAACAAAGAGATCGGTAAAAAAAATTGTCATTAGCTTAAATCTAAGTAAAGGAAATTTATTGGCATAGGAAAAGGTTAAAATTTGATCTCGTAATGAAATTATCACTTATTATTTGTGCCCTCATAAACTTATTGACTAACATTTAACTAGACAGCAGACAGGTAAAAAATTTTAAGGTAGTAATTTGAAAAAAATGAAATGAAAAATAAAACAACTACTGGAAGCTGCTGCTGATACAAGAAATTGCAGCCAAAAAATGGAAAAAAAATGTGAAACATGAGCAGTAAGCATACAATTGTAGGGGTCAAGTCGCAGCGGAAGCGTGATTCGAGCGAAATCATAACTTTAAAATTTTTAAACTTACCGAATAAATTATACAATATCCCATATGAATAATTCATTCATATTCACCTAAACATATTATGTCCGATATCAAATAACGACATAATTAATTTAGAAAACATCACGAAACTTTTACAAAAATATATTTCCGTAAAATAGCATAAAACGCATTTTTAGACCGAACCGACCAACCAATACACACGGGGGCTGCCCAAGTCAGCTCCAATAGTACTTGGGCAGTTCATGGGGTGCCCGAATAGTGAAAAATTATTTTTTGGGCAGCCGTTACTCGGTTAGCTCAAAAGTTACTTGGCAACGTTGTTTTTCACCGTTTTCGTGTATTTTCACTCCGAAAATTTTTTCGGAAATTATTCCAATGCCCAATACACATCCAATATATTTAAATAACATATTTTTCATCATAAAATTTTCAGAATTTCCGGATCTGATCTGGATGCAAAATAATCATTTTTCATGCTTTAAATCCAATTTTCTCAACATTAATCATATTAATATTTACACCAATCAAAGCCACCACCAATGAAGAGCTGAAGAAAAATTCTAGGTATTACAAGAGTGGTCATAATACTCTAGAATGACAACAAGTCATCATATGATAAAATTGAACTAATATTACACTAATATTACTCAATCTTACTTCACACATGCATCTATCCTCTCAAACCATCATCCAATTCAAAAAGGCCCAAAATTTAAGAAAGAAAAAAACCCTTGAACAATTCTAGATACTCAAGAATAAGAAACAAATTTTCTAAGCTTAAGAATATTAAAGATTACCTCACAATCTCCAAATTTCCTTAAGCTTTCTTCTTGATTTGATCACTTTCTCAAATTTCTCTCAAGAAATATTTTGGAAGCTCTATATGGAAAGGATTTTGGCCATGGCTAGCTTATGAAAGAGAAAAAATAATTTCTCACTTTATATACTAGCGTGGCCGAAAATGAGGGGGAAATATGGTCATTTGATAATTTATTTAATCAAAATTAAATATCTAGCAAAATTTATCAAATCCAATTTGATAACTACTACCTTTAAATGTCATGTCAAAAATATCTCACCATTTATCATACTAATTATGACTTATGGATATTTTATTTTTAATTACTTAATATTTAATAATTAGATAACTAAATAATTAATAAATATATATATATTTATATATATAATTTACATTAAATAACAAAATACATATGTAAATAACATGTGTCAAAATCTCATTTGATAATTAATTAATGTGTATCTAATCAAATTTTATATCAAATACAAAACACATTAATTATTAATTGGCCGGAATGCCCATATACATGTATTTTCCGTTTAACCGTTAAACTATTCGAATTAACTTATTTAATTCGATATAGCTTATTCATAACGCGTTGCCAAAGTGCTCAACCAGTACACTTCATAATATGAGTTTCTCTAAATTTAGGTTTATCCGTCACAGAATCAAATTTTGTATCCATAAATCACCCACTCGTAAATTATGACGACCACAGATAATCTCACTAAACTATGCAAGTCGAGGTCATTGCATACATATAATCCCTCTGTCACTGGCTATCCATATTATACCGGGGATATAGATAGCAACGTTAAATCCCTAAGGTATAATATAGTTGACTTTCAAATTTGCGATCTCTAAATAACACTCAAAATTTGCTTATGTAGTGTACTACAACAATGGATTTACTAGATCGTAAATATGTACAGGATACATATGCCCTGTACACAGGACTGACAGATTCTATCTGATACTCACAGGATATCATTAGCATGAGTCCACATCCAACGAGCAGGTGGAGGTTTGATCTAAATAGATCGGTGATGTGACTTCCATCAAAGTGTGGAGGATGTCTCATATATCCACAGTGGTATCTCAAGTCGAAGGGCCACTATGCTACTCGACTCGAGAAGATTCCTATTGACGTTGGCGTACCATATATTAGGAAATCTTAAGTGATCCGTTTAATGTTTATCAAATTAACACCTACACGTCTATACGAGTCTCCAAAGACTCATGGTTTATTGGGATAAATCATCGGACCAAGTATCGATATGTGACATGTACTGGTCTCAACGGATTTTACTAACCGACACGTGTCAGTAAATCTTGACCATGAACTTTATTTGAGAATATACAACTGATTACACTCAAAAAGTACTTGCACTTATCGCAGTATAGTTGGGGTGTCGATTCCTCAGAGAGATGGTTACATGAACTAATTTACTCAAACAAAAACTTTAGCAGTAACTTATTTAAAGAATAGATTGATTTGATAAAGTAAAGTAAAAACTATGGATAAATACTTAGGAAAATCAGTAGAGATATATGGCAAAGCATCGGGAAACCCTCTTGTATCAAACTCATATATTCAGTTATTGATTCTTGTTATTACTCAACTGAAAGTTTCACATCCCAAACCAACAGTCGGAGGATATTCAATTCTACGCATATTTAATTCTAAGTTAATCAATTATTATTTTCTCTATGTTAATAACACACAAAAGTCATTATTATGAGCTATCTAACGTCGATAATATACCCTCAGGAAATACTGCAGCAGAAGACCAACACATAAAATAACTTTACTAGTCACAACTGGTTTCACAAATCTCACATAGAAGAAGCATGACTGGATCTATATGGGAGTTGATAAAATAAGTTTCTGGATTATAAAGCGAAAGATAATAAAGAACAAGAACCATCAATTGTATTAAACATTAAAATGTACTTTAAGATTAAAAAATATGAAAATAAGAATTTAAATACAAAACTTCATCCTTAGCTTTGCCTAGGAGATTAGCTCTCCATGGGAGAAAGAGATACATCATTGATAGATCGGAGAGACGTCTTGGTTTCCTTGAACTTCTTCGTTATCAACTCTTGATTTTATGTTTGAGGCTCTTTGTTCTCTATTTTTCTCTGATTTTCTCCTCTCTTAGGGTTTGGACGAAGTTGGGTTTATATAGAAAAGCCCTAGAGCCATTGTGGGTATCAAATATATCAAAATTAGGGTTTTGGGATGTTCGGGGTGCCGCAGCGCTGGTCTTTGGGAAAAACATATGGAGTGCTGGATCTGGGGTCGCGACTGGCAAGGGAAAATTTTAGTTTCATGCTTTCTTCATTTCCGCTAATCCCGTGTACTTTTGATGCGCCCATATAGTCCCGAAACATGTGTAATTACTCCAAACTTCATATTCCATTGCTCCTAATAACAAAGCACAAAATAAACTCTAAGTAAGATTAAATACAAGATAATTAAGACGAATTAACGATGTTCAAAGTACACTTCTGTGCACTTATCACAACCCCCAACCTACTTATTACTAGTCTCTAGCAATGTAAGCGCAAAAATAAAATAAGAACTAAAAAACTAAAACTATCTAAGCCACTTTCATAGAGATCACGATTGCATTTAGCGTATGCAACAAGCCTTTAAACTCCTAGGTGTCCATAGAGGACGAGTTATAGTCTCGTGAGGGCCTACAACGACGACACCCACAAACGTCATTCAAAACACATACATTTATGCAAAATGAAATAGTCTCAATAGTTATACATATTAATGTCCTCAAAGAATGCCTAGTAATAAAATCAGAGAACTTTCAAAGTACTCAACGTAACTCAAATCCAAGTCTTTGAATAAATCATCTAAGCCAGACTCACAGTGTGTGTGTGTGTAAAGGTTCATTCACAACTTAATTCCTATATAAGCCAACTCAATGATTTCATTTAAAAATTGGGATCCAATGGGTCAAACCAACCTAGATATCTCAATTATGCTCTGTAATTACCTTCTGTGCTCAGTATGGTATGATGATTTTTTCCCTTTCTTTGTCTCTTTTTGTTTTTTTTTTTTTCAACCTTTTGTTTTCTTCTATTTTTTAAACACACATACCCTTTAAGGTAACATTTCTCCTTATTGTGGTCCTAACACTCGTCCATGGGTAGCTTCACGCTTATCGGTTATAGGTGGTTTAATTTCTTTCTTTCGAGACTTTCTTTTTCTTTTTTAACCATACCACACATCATGACACTAGCAAATTAGGGTAGACATCTAAGCAAATGGTAAATTAGGGTTTTGGGATGTTCGGGGTGCCGCAGCGCTGGTCTTTGGGAAAAACATATGGAGTGCTGGATCTGGGGTCGCGACTGGCAAGGGAAAATTTTAGTTTCGTGCTTTCTTCATTTCCGATAATCCCGTGTACTTCTGATGCGCCCATATAATCCCGAAACATGTGTAATTACTCCAAACTTCATATTCCATTGCTCCTAATAACAAAGCACAAAATAAACTCTAAGTAAGATTAAATACAAGATAATTAAGCCGAATTAACGATGTTCAAAGTACACTTCTGTGCACTTATCACAACCCCCAACCTACTTATTACTAGTCTCTAGCAATGTAAGCGCAAAAATAAAATAAGAACTAAAAAACTAAAACTATCTAAGCCAATTTCATAGAGATCACGATTGCATTTAGCGTATGCAACAAGCCTTTAAACTCCTAGGTGTCCATAGAGGACGAGTTATAGTCTCGTAAGGGCCTACATCGACGACACCCACAAACGTCATTCAAAACACATACATTTATGCAAAATGAAATAGTCTCCATAGTTATACATATTAATGTCCTCAAAGAATGCCTAGTAATAAAATCAGAGAACTTTCAAAGTACTCAACGTAACTCAAATCCAAGTCTTTGAATAAATCATCTAAGCCAGACTCACAGTGTGTGTGTGTAAAGGTTCATTCACAACTTAATTCCTATATAAGCCAACTCAATGATTTCATTTAAAAATTGGGATCCAATGGGTCAAACCAACCTAGATATCTCAATTATGCTCTGTAATTGCCTTCTGTGCTCAGTATGGTATGATGATTTTTTCCCTTTCTTTGTCTCTTTTTGTTTTTTTTTTTCAACATTTTGTTTTCTTCTATTTTTTAAACACACATACCCTTTAAGGTAACATTTCTCCTTATTGTGGTCCTAACACTCGTCCATGGGTAGCTTCACGCTTATCGCTTATAGGTGGTTTAATTTCTTTCTTTCGAGACTTTCTTTTTATTTTTTAACCATACCACACATCATGACACTAGCAAATTAGGGTAGACATCTAAGCAAATGGTCATTCATCGACATGTAATTTCTTCAACTAGTCACTTTGCCAAATACATAGGCTTTCACTGCTAAAAACCTATAATTAAGTGTTTACGAGTCCAACATAGATCAACTACTCAAAGTATCAGATAAAAATACATTAAAGAACTAATTGTTTCTAAGATTTCACCATAAAGCAAACAATATCACCATAAGACTTATGCTTTACTATTAAGGGAAAAAAACAAACAAAATAATTTTTTTCATAGCAAGGTATTATCATGCGCATGCATACACCCCCAGACTTAAAATTTGTATTGTCCTCAATGTTAGATAAATATAAAGAAATAGGATTAAAGAACAACACTACCAGGCACGAAATTGATCAGGTTTCTGCTGGTAAGATTTTAGTTGTGTGGCTGTGTAGGTTGTGCTGACACCTGCATAATTACTCTTGCAAATAACAACATGCAATTAGCACACAATAAAATAAAACTGAAGTAAATAATTAAATAAAATAAATGAAATAAATAAAATGAAATGAAATAAATGTAGATGCAAGGGTTGCCTCCCCGCTAACGCTAAGTTTAACGTCTTTAGCCAGACCTAACCACCAAGATTATCATGGCGGTTTCCATCGAGCGAGCTGATGAAGGCATGGGAGAGAAATTTTGTCCAGCTGCGGTAGTTTATCCATTGATCCTCCAAGGTCTACTAATGGCTGAAATCTGAGACCGCACATATGTAAAAGTTGGTTCACCCTCATTTTTAATCTCCCAGATATTATCTTTAATTGAGCCTTAATTTTCTTTTTCCTTATTTTATGATTCTTTGGAGTCAGCAATACTTTTTTCATATCTTGATACACACAGGATATCATGAGCATGAGTGCACACCCAATGAATATTTGGAGGTCTGATCTAAATAGATTGGTGACGTGACTGCCATCTAAGTGTAGAGGATAACTCATATATCCACAGTGGTATCTCAAGTCAAAGAATCAATATGCTACTCAACCCAAGAAGATTTCTATTGTCGTTGGTGTACCATATATTAGGTAATCTTCGGTGAATTGTTCAGTGTTTATCAAATAAACACCTACATGTCTATACGAGTCTCCCCACACTCATGGTTCATCCTAATGTCAATTACAAGCTACATTGTAATTGCGCACTACATTATATATTATCAGGTCTTTTTCTAATATGTATATATCACTAAACACGATTTAGTTTCAATTTAATGAATTAGATCGAATATATTTAATAAAAGACAAGAGGTGCTACCAAAATAAGTAATATTATGGAAAAAAGTATTGCTCGTATTCATGAATCGGACATAAATACGATCCAAATTGACGCTCCGCGCACCAACCCTAATAATTTCTCTCACTTGCTCTAGTGCCAATCCACGATATCATATACACATCTTAATGTGTATCACATACTCATGGCCCTTAAGAACTCACCTATCGCTCAAAAGGTAAGCAACGAAAAGTAAGCCGTCTATGATATATTGAGTTTGTCAAACAAACCCAATTGTTTCCCTTAGCCAACATCATTCATATTTTTGTACAAACTAAGTTATACATCAATATGACTCAGATGCCATATCAACATTATGATTCGGCTACTAAGTTGTCTAAGTATTTACGGATCAAATCCAAAATACTATGTAGACAACCGCAAACACAACACTAATAACAAACTTCTAATCTATGAGGTCATTATGCAACTTCATAAGTCAATACTTCATAAGTTACAACTAATTCCACTCATACAGTAGAATCATCCATGACACTCTCACTGCATCTTTTTTGACTCTTTATGACGTAGAATGTCTAACGTCATAATTAGACTCAAAACTAATCTAACCTTAATAGTTGCGAACTTTATTCTCCATTAATTAGAAACTCATTCTTAATATGTCAAAGATAATAAAGAACATATTTCAATACACATCTTATATCAAAATAACTCGTAACAATTACGATTAAATTGATATCTCTCATCGCACTCAATATAGTATTTATTATGCCATTATCTTATGATGCATAAGATTGATTAGACATTCTAATCAACATCTCTTTCGAAAAAGGGAATCATCTTTTACAAAAGATGAATATTATACATAAGACACACACTAACTATCATACAGATAGTCTTGTTCCGTCCATTATTTAATCATATCTTATGTACGATTAATAAGAGTGTAGGCATTGCATTTTTGCATGTGAAACCCAATGATGAGTCTCATTTGGAGGCACTACCTTTTGAGTCAAGGAAGCCGCGGGAAACAGATATCGGAAGGGGAAATTCAGAATAAACAAGCTCACTGTCTTCGTTAGTGCTGCGTTCGTTACTTCGTTCGAACGTCAAACAGATTGCGGGCATTCGTGTCGCGTTCGAGGAAGAGTTCGAACGGTGTCGGTAATTCTGGTTTTGCTGCTAGCCTCACACCCAAGCCCATTTAGCTCCCCAAAGCCCATAAAACACATCCCAAATTAAATAAATAAATATTAATTAAAACATTAACTAAATAAGATATTAAAATAATTAATTAAATAATTAAATAAAATATTTACCAAACATAAAATATAATCATACCTAATCTAAACCAATCAAATATAATCATACCAAGTTAAAATCAATCAACCATATATTATTCCCAAACTTAAAATATTGTATGCCTAATCAACATAAACTAAATATTCAACCTTCCCTATCTAGCCAATATTTGTCCCCCCTCAATCTTTGACTTCCCTTATCCAACACCAAATCAAATCCCTTTCCTTGTCAAGCCTAACCCTTTGCCTATAAAAAGAACCCTTCACCAACCTTCTCAACGCTAGCTAGCTAGCTCATACACATAAGATACACAACACACAGGAAAATTACAGGAGGAACACACCCAAAAATAGTAAGCAGAAAATACAGAGGAAACGGCAGCGAAACCACAAGGAAACAGCAGCAAAACGGACTCGAAACAGTAGCTTGAGCGGCAAAACATCAAAGGAAAAGGTAAACCAGTGAACCAGAAAAGTTACGGAGCTTTACCCCTTCCGATCTTCGTGAAACGCGAGTCCGAGAGACGGCTTAAAAGGTTAGACCTGAGGGTACTTTTCACACTCATCTTTACGTGATTTTTGTTATTTATTTTGATCGTATCTTATTTATTCGTTAAATCTCGTTTGTGTATGATGTGTGTTGTGGGTATTGGATGAATGAGAGATGTGTCAACTCTCGCGGTATATCGGATGGAAACCAGGACATAAATTTTATAGCCGATTCCGAATGGACGGTAATATGATCTGTACTCGGGACACAACTCCACGTACCGCTTGAGTAAACGGCACCCTCTTTTGTTTTCTGTTGCTTTTGTTTATTTATTTTTCGTCACTTGAATTCTATATGTTGTTTATTTATGCATGATTCAATCGAGCGTATGGGCTTAGTAAGTGGAATGAAAGATCCTCTATGGGTAGGGGCTAAAGCCCTTTACCACGATGCTTTGCCGCGCCGGTTGATGTGTGTTCGGTTGGATGCAAGATACGTTCAATCGGGCATACTTAGTTTGATATTATTGTCTTTACTTTTTATGTATGGTTCAATCAAGCGCATGGGCTTAGTAAGTGGAATGAAAGATCCATTATGGGGAGGGGTTAAAACCCTTTACCACGATGCTTTGCCGCGCCGGTTGATGTGTGTTCGGATTGGATGTAAGATGTGTTAAATCGGGCATACTTAATTTGATATGATTTCTTTATGTTTGTATGCATGATGCGATCGAGCGCATGGGCTTAGTAAGTGGAATGAATGATCCCCTATGGGGAAGTGTTAAAGCCCTTTACCACGATGCTTTGCCGCGCCTCGCATCGTACTATTCGCCATTTATTTATTGCGTCCTATTTCATGCATCAGGTCTGTTTCCGTTCGAACGCGTTTACGAACGCAACTCGAACATGCATGCATTTTGCCTTATCATGCATCAGGTCTCATTTCCGTTCGAACGCGTTCACGAACGCCATATGAACGTGAGCATTCTATTTCATTTCCGTTAGAACGCGTTAACAAACGCCATACGAACGTGAGCATTCTGTTTCATTTCCGTTCGAACGCGTTAACAAACGCCATACGAACGTGAGCATTCTGTTTCATTTCCGTTCGAACGCGTTATCAAACGCCATACGAACGCGAATCTTCTGTTTACCGTTCGAACGCATTTACGAACGCTACACGAACGCGAACACACTGAACTGAGTCTGCCTCATCATATTCATGCATAATTGCCTCTTGGTTGACCTTTCTTGTATTATGTAGTCAATCATATCATTTGTATCCCTGCATTTATCCATTCTATGTGTTCTTGGGACGATATTCAAGTATGATTAGGTTGTTAGCATGTTATTTGGTTAATATGTTCATGAGATAGTACTCAAGCATGATTAGGTTGTTCTTAGTTTTCCATATCAGATGATTGAGAAATGTTCATGAGATTGCCATGAGATGTTGCATGTTGTGATGAACTTGTTGATGTATGCATGTGAATTTAGAAGCATGATCCTCTTGGAAATAAATGTTACTTAAACTTGATTAAATTATTACATAAATCCTTTCATTACAAGTGACATAAGTAAGGGACCATTCCGAACCCAACGGTTTGAGGTCTTCCCTTGCGAGGGGTGAGTGCGGCCTTAAATCTCATTTTCCCGGTTCACACCGGGTGGCGACTCCATTATTCTCCGGTTTAGTCCCCCGTGGCTACTCCGTACTCCCGACCGGGCCGCGAGGCTGGGACAGCATGCGTCGCCCCAGATTCTTGTGTTCCCACAGTCTGGCGACTCCACTGGGGATAGAGAATTGGCCCCGAAATATTGACTTGTGATGTTTGGATTTATGTTTTAATTGACCGTGTTTATAGTGGATAAAGTGACGGTTTAATCAAGGCATTTTGAGGCTAGGTAATGGTTTGGTGTCTTCCTTCATTCACTACCTTTCTAGAAGGAAAAGCTGTGAAGGCACCTAGATAGCCATCTACTCGTAGCCTATTGTGATGGACTAATTTGGAGGACTTGTTGTTTATTCCTGACAACAAGCGATAAGAGCCTAAGAGGCTTGGGTATTTAAGTGAGCCTCGCTCCACCTTCCCTCTGGGGAATCTACAACGGGAAATCCATTTGACAGTCTGTCACACACCATAGCTCATTGGCACGTACCTTAGTGTATAAAAAAGGGTGCGCTCACTTGGTTGCTCGAACCCTTGAATGGGGAGACCTAGTTGTGGGCCATCATTCGCCGGTGAGAGCCTTTGTCTATGCTCTTGCTAATCCACCCATAGACCGGGTTGGCTAAAGTAACAATTATTTCCCTGAATATATGCTTGTGGACCATCCTCATTGGGATGCAGTTGGACTATTGTCAGAAATGCGGGCTTCCTGGGCCATTTAAACTGGGGTGAGTTCGTACCTTATGACTATTAGGCCCAAACTTCTGAAATGTCGATGGGCCATTCTGTAGAAATTATTGTTGTATGTTTGCATTATCTTTCTTTGTGCTTATATTCGAAACATTACCATTTGGATTTAGTTGGGCTCCTTGCCATGAGATGTGAACTCGTTGGGCCATTTAAACTGGGACGGGTTCACTCATATGACAGTTAGCCCAGAAGCTTCTAAAATGATAATGAGCTGATTTGTTTGAAGATTTTAGTTGATTCAATATGTTATATATGTTACATGCATCTCATGCACCCCCATGCATACATACATCATGTTAACCCTTGTGTTCTGAAAGCCATCATAGATTCCCGTTGGGTTAGGAAAAAGGGAAGACTCACCAAAATACTGAGAACGGACATGAGTGAATCAGATACTGAGGTATCCCGGATAGATCAGTTGGAAAATGGTTTCGCCAAGATTACTGAACAGTTGCAAGCCTTGACTACTGCCATGACAAATATGGATGTACCTCGTGCTGGGGGAAATTCTGAGAATGTGAGGCGTGGTGAGCCTTCGAATGGGTTGGGGGATGATATCCCCACTTTTGATGATGACATGGCAGAATATGCAGCAGGCAGAGTGATTGGGTCTCAGGCAGAACTTCAGAAGCTTCGGGATCAGGTTGAAACAGTTACCCGCAAAATGAGGGGTAAGAATGAGGATTTGTTAGATTATGAGGCAATGACGTTCGGAGAACAGCTGCCAGCTCAGTTTAAATTGCCCGACCTGGCCAAGTTTAATGGGAATGGAGACCCGAGGGTCCATCTGCAGCAATATGTCTCAGTCATGAGTTCAATGGGCCTATCACAGCGCCAAGTCCAAAAAAGATGTTTGGGATGTCACTCGAGGGGGCACCTGTGGTTTGGTATCATAGCCTTGAGAAGAAGGTTAAGGAAGATTGGAAGGAACTAGCTGATGCTTTTCTGAAGCAGTGTTACAGACTTAGAAATTGACTTGTCACTCCGTGATTTGGAGAACACTAAGCAGAAGCCGGAAGAAAGCTTCAAGGAGTATGTAGACCGCTGGAGAAGTCAGCTTCTGAAAATGCAGACTCGGCCCTCGGAGAAGGACCAAATCAAAATGATCATCAAGGGCACCAAGCCCTCTATTTATGGTAAGCTGAGGAGGATGACTTCAATGATTTCTGATTTTCGACAATTGAGGGAAACTGTCATGGATATTGAAGAAGAGGAGGCTGAAAACAGAAAGTCCTATGGCCAGAATAGGCGGACTTTTGGGGGGGTATTCTGAGACTAAGCCCGCTACTGTCGAGGTTGCTGCCATCAGGAACCGGCAATTCTCCAACCTTGGTAGACCTTTGTCGAAGGTATTTGAAAAGTTACAAGGACAAGGAATCTTGAAACCCTTAGAAGGCAAGCCACTTCCGCACCCCCCACCACCACACATAAATGTGAACCTTTATTGTCACTTCCACCAGCTACATGGCCATGACACCGACAACTGCACCCGCCTCAGGCATGAAATTCAAGATCTCATAGATTCTCATAAAATACCCAACCCATGAAAAGAGACCCTCAACCACCAAGCTTCTTACATGGATGACAGTGAAGAACCATAGGCCGAGGAAGAAGGCAGTGCTGCGATGATGGAGATGTTCCTCCTAGTCTATTTGATCCAGTTTTTTAAATAACATTGATTTTGTTACTTGTTCGAACTCTTTTCCTCAACAATAATAAAGACGTTCATTTCGCTGAAAATCTTCTACAATATGAGTATATTTGAGAAAAGTATTCAACCTTGGTGCTATGGAATCCAACAATGAACACGGGGAAATATGCAAACAGAAAAGCTAAGATAGACATTCAGAAATTGGGAAATAGAGCCAGTGAAAATATCAGACTTGGAAGGGAATTAGTTCGCCGAGCCGATCCACGTAGACAGATTGAAGAAGTAGCTTGTCGGAGGAAGAGAAAGCTAAGCAGAGAATTGAAGGAAGACCTAACCCGACGGGATAGGAATATTCATGCATGCATACACGTAACATATTTGCATCCTTTTTGTGTTTGTTTTGTTTTGTAATAACAGGTTTCAAAAGAGAAAAAGAGAAGGCGGCAAGACCAGACAACCAGAATCAGCAACATATAAGTAGTAGTTTTGGGGATGAGTCCCAGGGGCGAGGCCCACATCAATATCAGTTTGGGGCGATGCCCATGTCAGTTGGGGGCGAGGCCCACATCAGTTCAGTATCAGTTCCCCCGGGTATGGCATTCTGGGGGGCGAGGCCCACATTGGTTCAGTATTAGTTCTGCCGGGTATAGTACTCTAGGGGCGGGGCCCACATCATATCAGTAATGGTTCGGAATGGACCATTATCACATCTCGCCGAAAATGGCACTCCGAAAATGGAGCACGGTTCGAAATGAACCATCATCTCATCTCGCCGAAAATGGCACTCCGAAAATGGAGCAACGGTTTGGAAATGGACCATTATCATATCTTGCCGAAAATGGCACTCAAAGAATGGAAACACAGTTTGGGAATGAGTCCCAGGGCCGAGGCCCACTTCAGCATCAGTTTTGGGGATGAGTCCCAGGGTCGAGGCCCACATCACTATCAGTTCTGGGGATGAGTCCTAGGGTTGAGGCCCATTGCATCACAAGCCGAGAATGGCATACCAGGATGAAGTACAGTTCAGGAATGAACAAGCCGGGAATGGCACTCCAAGAATGAAAACACAGTTCGAGAATGAACAAGCCGGGAATGGCACTCCAAGAATGGAAACACAGTTCAAGAATGGAACAAGCCGGGAATGGCACTCCAAGAATGGAAATACAGTTCGAGAATGAACAAGCCGGGAATGGCACTCCAAGAATGGAAATGCAGTTTAGGAATGAACAAGCCGGGAATGGCACTCCAAGAATGGAAACACGGTTCGGGAATGAACCCCTCACGGAACAGTTCGGGAATGGACACCTCACAGTAACGGTTCGGGAATGGACCACCTTACAGTAACAGTTCGGGAATGGACACCTCACGGTAACGGTTCGGGAATGGACCACCTCACAGTAACGATTCGGGAATTGACCACCTTACAGTAACAGTTCGGGAATGGACACCTCACGGTAACGGTTCAGGAATGGACCACCTCACAGTAACAGTTCGGGAATGGACCACCTTACGGCAACGGTTCGGGAATGGACACCTCACAGTAACGGTTCGGGAATGAACCGCCTCACAGTAACGGTTCGGGAATGGACCACCTCACGATAACAGTTCGGGAATGGACATCTCACAGTAACGGTTCGGGAATGGACCAACTCACAATAACGGTTCGGGAATGAACCACCTCACAGTAACGGTTCGGGAATGGACCACCTCACAGTAACGGTTCGAGAAAAGGGACCACCTCACGATAACAGTTCGGGAATGGACATCTCACAGTAACGGTTCGGGAATGGACCAACTCACAGTAACGGTTCGGGAATGGACCACCTTACGGCAACGGTTCGGGAATGGACCACATCACAACACGGTTCGGGAATGAACCAGGGGTCGCAGCACCTAACCACCCAAATCAACTCAACACATGGTAAGTCAAGTGACAGCTGGCGAGCCAGGTAAGTGAAAATGCATTGCATAACTTTGATAGGATTGTTCAAAGTCACACACTGCACAAGTCCCATAAAAGTCGGGGCGACTGTAGGCATTGCATTTTTGCATGTGAAACCCGATGATGAGTCTCATTTGGAGGCACTACCTTTTGTGTCACGGAAGCCGCGGGAAACAGATATCGGAAGGGGAAATTCAGAATAAACAAGCTCACTGTCTTCTTTAGTGCTGTTTTCGTTACTTCGTTCGAACGTCAAATAGATTGCGGGCGTTCGTGTCGCGTTCGAGGATGCGTTCGAACGGTGTCGGTAATTCTGGTTTTGCTGCTAGCCTCACACCCAAGCCCATTTAGCTCCCCAAAGCCCATAAAACACATCCCAAATTAAATAAATAAATATTAATTAAACATAACTAATAAGATATTAAAATAATAATTAAATAATTAAATAAAACATTTACCAAATATAAAATATAATCATACCTAATCTAAACCAATCAAATATAATCATACCAAGTTAAAATCAATCAACCAATATATTATTCCCAAACTTAAAATATTGTATGCCTAATCAACATAAACTAAATATTCAACCTTCCCTATCTAGCCAATATTGTCCCCCCTCAATCTTTGACTTCCCTTATCCAACACCAAATCAAATCCCTTCCTGTCAAGCCTAACCCTTTGCCTATAAAAAGAACCCTTCACCAACCTTCTCAACGCTAGCTAGCTAGCTCATACACATAAGATACATAACACACAGGAAAATTACAGGAGGAACACACCCAAAAATAGTAAGCAGAAAATACAGAGGAAACGGCAGCGAAACCACAAGGAAACAGCAGCAAAACGGACTCGAAACAGTAGCTTGAGCGGCAAAACATCAAAGGAAAAGGTAAACCAGTGAACCAGAAAAGTTACGGAGCTTTACCCCTTCCGATCTTCGTGAAACGCGAGTCCGAGAGACGGCTTAAAAGGTTAGACCTGAGGGTACTTTTCACACACATCTTTACGTGATTTTTGTTATTTATTTTGATCGTATCTTATTTATTCGTTAAATCTCGTTTGTGTATGATGTGTGTTTTGTGGGTATTGGATGAATGAGAGATGTGTTAACTCTCGCGGTATATCGGATGGAAACCAGGACATAAATTTCATAGCCGATTCCGAATGGACGGTAATATGATCTGTACTCGGGACACAACTCCACGTACCGCTTGAGTAAACGGCACCCTCTTTTGTTTTGTGTTGCTTTTGTTTATTTATTTTTCGTCACTTGAATTCTGTATGTTGTTTATTTATGCATGATTCAATCGAGCACATGGGCTTAGTAAGTGGAATGAAAGATCCCCTATGGGGAGGGGTTAAAGCCCTTTACCACGATGCTTTGCCGCGCCGGTTGATGTGTGTTCGGTTGGATGCAAGATACGTTCAATCGGGCATACTTAGTTTGATATTATTGTCTTTATCTTTTTATGTATGGTTCAATCAAGCGCATGGGCTTAGTAAGTGGAATGAAAAATCCCTTATGGGGAGGGGTTAAAACCCTTTACCATGATGCTTTGCCGTGCCGATTGATGTGTGTTCGGATTGGATGTAAGATGTGTTTAATCGGGCATACTTAATTTGATATGATTGTCTTTATGTTTGTATGCATGATGCGATCGAGCGCATGGGCTTAGTAAGTGGAATGAACGATCCCCTATGGGGAAGGGTTAAAGCCCTTTACCACGATGCTTTGCCGCGCCTCGCATCGTACTATTCGCCATTTATTTATTGCGTCCTATTTCATGCATCGGGTCTGTTTTCGTTCGAACGCGTTTACGAACGCAACTCGAACGTGCATGCATTTTGCCTTATCATGCATCAGGTCTCATTTCCGTTCGAACGCGTTCACGAACGCCATACGAACGTGAGCATTCTGTTTCATTTCCGTTAGAACGCGTTAACAAACGCCATACGAACGTGAGCATTCTTTTTCATTTCCGTTCGAACGCGTTAACAAACGCCATACGAACGTGAGCATTCTGTTTCATTTCTGTTCGAACGCGTTATCAAACGCCATACGAACGCGAACCTTTTGTTTATCGTTCGAACGCGTTTACGAACGCTACATGAACGCGAACACACTGAACTGAGTCTGCCTCATCATATTCATGCATAATTGCCTCTTGGTTGACCTTTCTTGTATTATGTAGTCAATCATATCATTTGTATCCCTGCATTTATCCATTCTATGTGTTCTTGGGATGATATTCAAGCATGATTAGGTTGTTAGCATGTTATTTGGTTAATATTTTCATGAGATAGTACTCAAGCATGATTAGGTTGTTCTTAGTTTTCCATATCAGATGATTGAGAAATGTTCATGAGATTGCCATGAGATGTTGCATGTTGTGATGAACTTGTTGATGTATGCATGTGAATTTAGAAGCATGATCCTCTTGGAAATAAATGTTACTTAAACTTGATTAAATTATTACATAAATCCTTTCATTACAAGTGACATAAGTAAGGGACCATTCCGAACCCAACGGTTTGAGGTCTTCCCTTGCGAGGGGTGAGTGCGGCCTTAAATCTCATTTTCCCGGTTCACACCGGGTGGCGACTCCATTATTCTCCGTTTTAGTCCCCCGTGGTTACTCCGTACTCCCGACCGGGCCGTGAGCCCGGGACAACATGCGTCGCCCCAGATTCCTGTGTTCCCACAAAGAGTATCTCACAAGTCTCTTAGTTTTATATCATATATAACACTTTATATCGAATATAATAGAGACCACTCCAAATGCTTTCACGGAGAAAATAAGACTCAAGTAAACCTTCTACCTCATAAACATCTCATTATTACTTTAATAATGATAATGTCATTATGATGTAAAATACTAGAAAGAAATTTGTACGCTCCCACTAACCCTTTTATCTCATATGTATTCTCTATGCTTTGATAAAATCAGACAATCTGACTGATATAAAAATTAGAAAACATAAATTTCCAGAAAGCTCATCCGAGTCTACAATAGGCTCTATAAGATAATATACTAAATTGAAATCTTAGCATAATACAAACTTCAGGGCCATTGATGAGTGATAAATGTATCACTATTTCCCACTCATTTAACTTGATATTTTGTATAGTTTCTTGAGTTTTGTGAATATTTTGATGTGTTTTGTGTTATTTTGCAGATAAATAAAGTTTCAGGATATTCTGGAGGTGATTGGAGCAAAACTGTGAAATTTGGTGAAATTTGGCAAAAAGGGTATTTTGGTAATTTTGGACGTCCGGACACAAAAGGGTATTTTGGTAATTGTCCCGACACCGAAATAAAATTTCAAGACATTCTGGAGGTGATTTGGAGCAAAACTGTGAAATTTGGCAAAAAGGGTATTTTGGTAATTTTGGAAGTCCCGACGCAAAGGGTATTTTGGTAATTTTGGGCGTCTGCCACGTGTCAAAGATTCAACGAGCCGTCATTTTTAGCACACCATGCCACGTGTCGAAAATTCAGCGATCCAAAAAAAATAATAATAAAAAAATAAAAATCAGAAAAATAATAAAATAATAAAAATCAGAAAAATAATAATAAAAAATTAGATTTTTTTGCCTATAAATAGATTTCGAATTTTTAGTTTCAAATGTACCTCTTCCTCTGAAATCCTTATAAATAAATTGAGAGTTCTTCATATTTGCTTCTTTTATTCAGTTTTATTTATGCTTTGTAGTAGTAATTCCATCTATCTATGAGGGGGTAACTTCTCTATGCTGAGGTAAAAAGGTAATTCTTTTACTATTGCTATTTAGATTAATCTCCCTAAAATATAATATATAAACTATTTATAACCGGACTTAATAAGGATACCGCCAGATTGGTCGGTTGATTATTAAATAATTATTCCGCCTTTATGGCTGGTTTATTTTTGTTCCGCCTTTATGGCTGGTATATTTCTGTTCCGCCTTTATGGCTGGTTTAATAACAATATTACCGCCTTTATGGCTGGTTGATAAAATTATCACAAGTATATATTATATTATGGGAGATTTCTAAATAGTATTAGTAGAAGTTAATTCCTTTTTCCTTAGCATTTTATTTATTTTTCTGCATTTACTTTTTAGTAATTTTATCTTTGTTTTACTAGTCCTAACTATGTGTTTTAACTAAGTTAGTATTCTAGGGTGTGATGATTTCTAATATCACCGGATTTAAAAAGGGTTAGATTATAGTTTGGGTAATTAAAGAATTATTTGTTGAGTCATAACCTTAATGCCTTTTATTAACTGATCACTAATAAAATTGATTAGATAAAACTTAAAATGAACTAGACATAGGGATTTTAAGTTTAAAGACATTATACTCAACAACCCACGATCTTCCTTAAGGATAGATAACCCTTTAATAGATTTCCTTACAGGATAGGAATATACCTGTCGGGCGGGGGTAGTCATAATTGGAACTCAATCTTAATGAATCTAGGTAATTTAATTGACATAGACATATGGTTCAATTTGATTATACTAGGTATTTGTAAATGACCATCGGAAGAGGCTTTTACATAATTTAGTGTTCCAGATTAATAATTCAATATTTTACCCAACTATGATATAACTACTTCATCTTTTAATAGATATTAGAAAGATTCACAACCTAAGATCTTTGAGTCTTTTATTTTCCTTAGTATTTTCTTTTGTCTTTTTATCTTTTTATTTATTTAGCAAATCTACAAATCAAATCATTCAAGCAATCAATTCCTTTCTCCCTCAATTAGATATTTGTAAATAAATGGTATCAACAATTAATAACAATAGTAGGAATTAAGTCCTCGTGGGATCGATATTTTTATACTACTTGAACGATACGTGCGCTTGCGTTATACGTGTGTGTTTACGCTGGTCAAGTTTTTGGCGCCGTTGCCGGGGACTTAATTTTCTTGAGTTATTAATTTTGAAGCTGTCTAATTTACTTATATCTAATTTTCTTTATTTATTTTGTAATTTTTATTTCTTTTGTTTTCAGGTGATTAAAAAAATGGAACACTACTGGGAGATTGAAAGATTACGAGATTTACAAGAAGATACACCCCAAATCTGGGAGCAACAGTCCAGTTTTCTGAGGCTTGTTGTTCAGCCCAACGAATATCACTGGATGCCAGAATCAAGCAATACTACATTTGCTCAACAAAACGAAATGGGAAGATGTGTAATATGTGATGGTAACCACCAGAGCGATCAATGTATTTACCTTTCAGAGTGGCAGAATTTTTGGAATCAACCAAGGTACGAAGAATCATCACATTTTCCATCTTATCCACCATCTTCCTTTGATCCTTATCAAGAACCACAACCATCCGAGGAAGATCAATTGATTCACATGTTCAAAGAACAAGAAGCTCGATTTGATGCACAAATTCAGAGTAACGCAGAATCCATACAAAGAATGACAGATCAGATCAGACAATTAACAGAAAACCGGAACATCATACCTCAAGAACCAGTTTCAGATGACACTGATGAAGCCTTCGAGAACCCAGAAATCCACGATGACACCTTAACAAAGGAGGAGGCTGAGGAGAATCAAGAACCAGAGGTATCAGTTCAGGAACCCGAACCGGCAAAGTCTCGATTTGATTTCTATTTTTCAGATTCTGACGAGGATGAAACTGAGCTGTTTGTGCCAACTGCATCAAAAATTGAGGATGGAATTCTGTATCCTCAAAATGAAGATCTTGGAGATTCCATTGCACAAATGTTTGAAGAAGATCTACCTGAGCCAATCATTTCAACCAGATCAGAGGATGAAGACCTAAAATCTGACATTTCTTTTCATCCTCAGGTTAACAATTTTGAAACATGTATTTCACAGATGACAGATGAAGAGTTGAATGCAGAAATTTTCAAATACATCTGTGAAGAAAAGATGGAGCAAGAAACAGAGCAAATGGATGAGCAAATGTCTGACCAAATTAAAAATCCAGAGCATTCAGAAGAAACATCGCTATTTTGGGGAGTACAAATCAAAGATATCAACCAGAAGTTTGACAGAATGGAACTTCCATTCCAAGTCAAGCACCATACAAGACCTCCTGATTTTCTTTCTTTCTTTTCAGGAATCACTGGAGCAACAAAGATAAAAAAGGTGGCACAAGCACTAAATGGGACAAAATTCTTTTTACCACCTTACCGTTGGAAGAGACCCTTCAAAAGCAACGCACATGGGAATGTTTTTAATCGGACATCCAAAACGACGCTGAAACCGCCTTGACAAATGGATTTTAGTCACGTCTGGCTGAAGACGAAAAATTTAGCGCTAGATGGGAGGCAACCCATTCAACCAGGTACTATCTTCTAAACTCTTCTTCTACTGTTTAAGATATTAGGGACATTGTCTCATTTAGGTTTGGGGGTAAGGAGAATAGTAAATAGTACTTGTTCGTATTTTGTTTTTATTTTTAGTCCAAAATTTTTCAAAAAATACAAAAAAAATTTAAAAAATTAATAAAAACAAAGGGCATATTTAAAGCTAGGTGATGGTTTGGTGTCTTCCTTCACTCACTACCTTTTTATAAGGAAAAGCTGTGGAGGCACCTAGATAATCATTCACTTGTAGCGTGTTGTGACAGACTAGTTTGGAGGACTCGTTGTTTATTCCTGACAACAAGCGATAAGAGCCTAAGGGGCTTGGGTACTTAAGTGAGCCTCGCTCCACCTTCCCTCTGGGGAATCTACAACGGGAAGTCCATTCGACAGTTAGTCACACACCATAAACTGAGTCTTTGATTAAACTTTTAAAAAAAAAAACATGTAAATTATAGTTTTATGACTAGTAGAAATATGTGGTTGTTATGTTGACTAAAAAGATGAAATTGGTAAGAAATAGCTGTGTAAGGAGTTTCCACTCTTGAGACGTATTTCAAACCTAATTCGAAACAAGTTAATTTTTGTTTATTCACTTTTGAATTATTAAATCTGTAAATTCTCCATAAAACTGACTAAAATGAATCTTCATATACTTAGTTAGCGGATATTATCAACATACATAGTAACATACGGACATGAGCTGTAATTGAAAAGTTTGTAATATTCCGTGCTCTAGTTTAATTGAAGGAAGCATCTATAAATAGTAATGGAATAATAATAATAAAAAAAAAAAAAAAACATCTGAGATCCGAGTTATTAAGTCTGTAAGGGTATTTTACCTAGTGCCCTCAAACCAACTGGTTTGGGAGTCATTGGCCCAAAGCTTGTTACATGGATCAAAAAGATGATAGAAAATAAATATATATATATATATATATATACTTATATCTGAAGTCTGAGTAATTAAGTCCTTAGGGGTGTCTTAACACCTGATGCCCTAAAGCCAACTGGTTTGGGAGTCACCGACCCAAAGCTCGCTACATAGACGGAAGGTATTGTATATAAATAAAAAATAGAGAAAAGAAAAAATCAAAGAAAAAATCAGAAAAATCAGAAAATTTATTCCATTACTACAAAAGGTGTGAAATCTGATAAAACTTTAGGACAAAAATATTACTCTCTTATCAACTGCACTTATGACTGTTATGGGCGAAATGAGTTGTTTAATATTATGTTGGCTGTGTATATGGAGAATGGTAAAAATAATAGGAGAATTTACTTATTCAGTAATTTAAAATGAAACAAAACAACTAATAACTTGGAGTAGAAGTTTCACATGATTAGTCACTAACTTCTTTATTTCTCTTGTCTTTTTGCTTTTGTGTGCATTAGTTTCACTACCTTTTTACTTTTGTAATATGTTTGTGGGTATCATTGCTGTAAACCTTCACGAGACTACAACTCGTCCACTAGGGACACCTAGGGGTTTAAAGGCTTGTTGCATATGCTAAATGCAATCGTGATCCCTACGAAAGTGGCTTAGTTAAATTTTATTATGTTATTTTATTTTGTATTTTGCTCGAGGACTAGCAAAATGTTAGGTTTGGGGGTGTGATGAGTGATAAATGTATCACTATTTCCCACTCATTTAACTTGATATTTTGTATAGTTCTTGAGTTTTGTGAATATTTTGATGTGTTTTGTGTTATTTTGCAGATAAATAAAGTTTCAGGACATTCTGGAGGTGATTTGGAGCAAAACTGTGAAATTTGGTGAAATTTGGCAAAAAGGGTTTTTGGTAATTTTGGACGTCCGGACACAAAAGGGTATTTTGGTAATTGTCCCGACACCGAAATAAAATTTCAAGACATTCTGGAGGTGATTTGGAGCAAAACTGTGAAATTTGGCAAAAAGGGTATTTTGGTAATTTTGGAAGTCCCGACGCAAAGGGTATTTTGGTAATTTTGGGCGTCTGCCACGTGTCAAAGATTCAACGAGCCGTCATTTTTAGCACACCATGCCACGTGTCGAAAATTCAGCGATCCAAAAAAAATAATAATAAAAAAATAAAAATCAGAAAAATAATAAAATAATAAAAATCAGAAAAATAATAATAAAAAATTAGATTTTTTTGCCTATAAATAGATTTCGAATTTTTAGTTTCAAATGTACCTCTTCCTCTGAAATCCTTATAAATAAATTGAGAGTTCTTCATATTTGCTTCTTTTATTCAGTTTTATTTATGCTTTGTAGTAGTAATTCCATCTATCTATGAGGGGGTAACTTCTCTATGCTGAGGTAAAAAGGTAATTCTTTTACTATTGCTATTAGATTAATCTCCCTAAAATATAATATATAAACTATTTATAACCGGACTTAATAAGGATACCGCCAGATTGGTCGGTTGATTATTAAATAATTATTCCGCCTTTATGGCTGGTTTATTTTTGTTCCGCCTTTATGGCTGGTATATTTCTGTTCCGCCTTTATGGCTGGTTTAATAACAAATATTACCGCCTTTATGGCTGGTTGATAAAATTATCACAAGTATATATTATATTTATGGGAGATTTCTAAATAGTATTTAGTAGAAGTTAATTCCTTTTTCCTTAGCATTTTATTTATTTTTCTGCATTTACTTTTTAGTAATTTTTATCTTTGTTTTACTAGTCCTAACTATGTGTTTTAACTAAGTTAGTATTCTAGGGTGTGATGATTTCTAATATCACCGGATTTAAAAAGGGTTAGATTTATAGTTTGGGTAATTAAAGAATTATTTGTTGAGTCATAACCTTAATGCCTTTTTATTAACTGATCACTAATAAAATTGATTAGATAAAACTTAAAATGAACTAGACATAGGGATTTTAAGTTTAAAGACATTATACTCAACAACCCACGATCTTCCTTAAGGATAGATAACCCTTTAATAGATTTCCTTACAGGATAGGAATATACCTGTCGGGCGGGGGTAGTCATAATTGGAACTCAATCTTAATGAATCTAGGTAATTTAATTGACATAGACATATGGTTCAATTTGATTATACTAGGTATTTGTAAATGACCATCGGAAGAGGCTTTTACATAATTTAGTGTTCCAGATTAATAATTCAATATTTTACCCAACTATGATATAACTACTTCATCTTTTAATAGATATTAGAAAGATTCACAACCTAAGATCTTTGAGTCTTTTATTTTCCTTAGTATTTTCTTTTGTCTTTTTATCTTTTTATTTATTTAGCAAATCTACAAATCAAATCATTCAAGCAATCAATTCCTTTCTCCCTCAATTAGATATTTGTAAATAAATGGTATCAACAATTAATAACAATAGTAGGAATTAAGTCCTCGTGGGATCGATATTTTTATACTACTTGAACGATACGTGCGCTTGCGTTATACGTGTGTGTTTACGCCGGTCAGCCATTCCAAAACGAACTCTTCAAATTAAGAAATCACAATGGATCTCTTATCTGAAGAATTCATTCAGAAACGCCACTTTGTATCCATTTAGCTAAAAAGTACAATTTGATATCATTATTAACCAACAGATCTTAAATTATTCAATCAGTGTGACTGGAGACAAGTTTCCTCAGAATCTTCAATAGATCGATGAGTATAACTTTTCTCACTATCTCACTATAAAGGTCAAACCTTTAATAAGTTCACTGTACTTTTACTGCGTAAACCATTTGCACATTTTACGAACGATTCATAATAAAAAGCTCAATCAAGTTCCAAAGTGGATCGTAGTAAGCTATGAACAATCTTAGATCTATGGTTTAATGCTAATTTCCGAAATCGATATCAAATATTGTTCCCACTATAAGTTATAGGATAACTTTCTTCGATAAGAAAACAACAGAACCATTAAATATCAAATACTTTGCAAATGATTCTGACATCCTATTGCACTTATATGGAAGTAATAAAAGGGTATTTTCATCTTATTAATTATGTAGTTCCATTTATAGTTTATCACTCTCACATTTGACTTCACTAAGTCAAATCTTTTCTACATTGGTCAACATCCAATGTTACGCTCTAAGTAATAAAATAATTTTGTTACTCGGGATCGTAGAAAAGTTATTCTATCAAATAGAATATAATATTCTATTAGATAGACTTAATGATAAACTTATACTCCTACCTCCAAGGCGCAAGTACTATCGCTTATATAACCATTACAGAAAAGAAAGATTCAAATCTCAAACTTTTCAAGATTCAAATCTCAAACCTATACATATCATATATGTAACTGTAGAAACTAATTAAACCTAAATTAAAAGGATGAATTAGTGTTACTGGAGCATATCCCCAACAGTATTTAAACTAATTCGACAACACTCAATATCAAACGAATCAAATCATATATAAGATTCGATTATTCCCACTTACCAATTCCATTAGCGATGGAATCATAGAGGAATGATATTGAGTAAAAATCATATTCAATCAATAACCTTAGAACTTATTGCCTTAAATTCATATGTTTAATCATATCAAACATCTTTGAATGATTCAAAGACTCACAGTGAATTTTAAAGATACAGTTTTCAAAACTTCAGATCGAATATCTTTGAACCAGTCAAAATATTCTATTCGCGTTTCATCAGAAACACGTAACCAAGTCATGACGATTCATTGACTAAGTTACGAAGTAAAGAAAACTACCTTAAGAAATTTATAATTTATTAAAGTACATACATCTAATGTATCAGTTTAATAAATTTCCCGGTCCAATGACAATCATTGGTTAAATGAGATTTAATCACCTTCCCGAATACAACATTCATTAAATGGAAAAGGATATGTGGTATGATCTGGTATCAGACCATCATTTACCATATGGAATAAGCATTTAATGCTTAAGTGATAAAATCTCATAAAACAATGTTCTAAGTTATTAACTTAACCATATATTTTTCTTAATGTTTATCTATTTGTTAATGACACTACTAGTCGTATTAAAATATGTAATAATTGTTTATATAGAACAAGTAATTATCCAATAGTCGCAAGTTCTGATACCAAATATCGAAACAATCATTCAATAATATTTTAAATAACTAGATGGGAGATCTGATATCCAATATCTACAGTTGTCGTATTGTGAAAATTGATATTTTCTATACACAACTATACACATATTCTTTCTTTAGCTTTATTATTTACCTTCAACTATTTAAAACATTTGCAAATAATTGAAAAGCAAATAATGTCTGACACGTGACATTTGAATGTCACTAAAGCCAAGAAACGTCATTATCAAATAAATAAATACCTAATGGGGTTTTCTTAATGCCAGTGAATAATCTCGAGACATGAACCAATTCATGTCAATCTTTACTACATAAGAAATTATTCTGTCTAGAATAATTATATCATAGTCTATTCTAATCTAGAACCTATTCTAGAATTCTGCAACCATAATTGAAGTCAGAAAACATATATAAAATATACATGCAGTGGATAGAAGTTTAATTCTATCTAAAAATAGAATAAGGAAAAAACATAAGCGATAATTTTCATAATATTACACACTGCATTAGTTATGGATTTTTAACCTAGCAGTGCCTCTCACTACTTTACGTAATATCATAATCCCTAACGAAAAATGAGAATTCAATAATTAAATTGAATTCCATAATGGGAAGTGGATCCCATAAATATGCTTCGACTCACATCTTTGGCACATTCTCGCCTAGGTATATTCACGGGTAGACAACTCATTGTCGATCACACTCATTGTGACTCCTGATTTTATTATGACCGTTTCACGTTGTGACAGCTTTGGCACGTTCACATGAGGCGTATCAAGGCTTCACTTGTCAATGACAAACTCGAGCTACCGATGTAGTCCTGACAGCTTTGGCACATTCAGGATTTCCACTTTCACTTGAATTTGTCTCTTATCATGTAAGTTGTACCGACGCAAATGAACTACCTTCAACCATAACTGCACAGCTTTGGCACGTTACAGCCATAGCATCATGAAAACATTTACATCTGTATTGATAAGGCGGACGAAGAAACAAGTATTTCTAATACTAGTCACTTTATAAAACCTTATTTAACATGGATTTTCCTAAAAAAAATATTTCACATTATTTTATCAAATTAAATAAATAATTGCATGTAAAAAGTAAAGATTAAATTAAATATCAAATTTAAAGGGCTAATCATATTAGGGGTACAAAATCATACTCGCTCTGATACTATTTTTATTAGGGTTATATCAGGGACGCATAACGGAAGGAGGCGATTCAGATGAAATCATAATTTAAAATTTTTTAACTTACGAATAAATTATTCAATATCCAATATTGATAATTCATTCATATTTAACCTAAACATATTTATTTGATATCATATAACGACATAAATAATATAGAAACATCGCGAAACGTTTGAGAAAATATTTTTCCATAAAATAGCATAAAACGCGTTTCCGGCCGAACCGACCGACCAATGCACATGGGGATTGCCCAGGTCAGCCCCAAAAATATTTGGACAGTTCGTGGACTGCCCGAACAGTGCCCAGTTCACTGTGTGGGCAGCCGATACCCGGTAACGTCATTTTTCACCGTTTTCACGTATTTTTACTCCGAAATAATTTCCGATAAATATTATTCTTGGGAAATTAAAATAAACCAATTTATTCTAATTAATCAATAAATAAAAACTGAATTTTTAATTGAAAAATCAAATTTATCATTAATTACCGTGAGACCACTAAACTTTATATTTTGATCATTTTGGTCCTCAAATTGTCAAATACATATTTAAGTGATTCCAACTCAGTCCCAAAATGATTTATACATGTCTAATACATGAAAATATAATTTTCAGCAAAAATTCAAATTTTTCTGAAATTGCCGAACAGCCCCAATAATTTTCAGGATTTGCAATTTGGTCCTTTTTAGTTCAAAATATATCAAGATCAAATCTAATCAATCCCAAATTTAATATACATCATATATACATCAAATTAAATCACATATATGAAAATCTCCAAAATTGGATTGGGTTTAGAACCCTAAGTTCACAAATTACACCAATTGCACAATTTAGACGAAATTGATAAAATTCAACATTTTAATCAATCCAATACTACACCAATCAAGTATCACCATCATGAAACAACTCAAGAATAATTCTAGGTTATTTATGAATGGCTAAGAAGCTCTAGAATTGCAACTTATATTGCTAATTAATCTTATAAGCTTAATTACTCCTAATAAGCTTATAAATTAATCATACATGCTAAACACCTTCAAACAAGTTTCCAACACATTTAATTACAAACTAAAAGAGTAGAGACATCAACTTAGCAACACAAATTGAAGTTAAGATTAATAGAAATATTTTCTAAGTAGAAGAAATTATAAAAAACATACAAAATTTTCAAGATTTTTGCCTTTGTTTTCTTTCTTTCTTTCTTCCACATTTTCTCTCAACTCACTTTTTATATATTTGTGTAATTTTTAATTGTCATGAAAAATGAAACAAAAATAATTTATATGCCTTTTCTTGTCATGGCCGAAAGTTACAAGGAAAAACAATAAAGTTTGTAATTTTGTTTCATTTCCATTGGTCCAAGTTTTAGTTAATAAAGATAACATTTATCTTATCTAAAGTAAAACCACAAGTGTCACCAATAATATCATGCCATTTCCAAGCATTAAAAAACAAATCATGACGTAAGATTACTTTAATTATTTTAATCATATAACATTTATATAAATAAATAATTAAATACAAATATCTCAAATATATGTATTATATTTATATTAAATAATCAAAATACATATATCAATTATATATGTTAAATATCACAATTTGATATTTAATTAATGTGTATTTAATAAAATCAAGAATTAAATACAAATACACATTAATTTCGGAAATGACGATTGGGTTCTGATTGCATGTATCTTTCATTTAACAGTTAAACGAGTTATAAATAATCAGTATTATTCATAACAGTTGCCCTAGTACTCTACGAGTATATTTCACTAGTGAGACTCTCTAGATTCAGGCATATCCGCCACGAAATCAAATTTTGTGTCCATAATTCACCCACCCATAAATTATGACGACCACCGATAAACTCGCTGAATCATACAGGTCGAGGTCATTACATACGTATAATCCCTCTGTCACAGGTATCCGGATTATCACATAGATATAGATACGAACTTCAAATCTGTATAGGTATAATCGTGTCAACGTATCTATTTGCAATCTTATAAATAAAACTTGGAACTTACTTCCGAAGTATACCATGGCCATGGATTTAACAGATTGCTAATCATATAATGAATACATATGCCATGTACATAGGACTGACGAATCCTATTTTGATACACAAAGGATATCATGAGCATGAGTCCACGCCCAACGAACAAGCGGAGGTCTAATCTAAATAGATCGGTGATGTGACTGCCATCTAAGTGTGGAGGATAACTCATATATCTACAGTGGTATCTCAATTCAAAGAATCATCATGCTACTCAACCCCAGAAGATTCATGTTGATGTTTGTGTATCATATATTAGGTAATCTTCGGTGAGTTGTTTAATGTTTATCAAATAAACACCTACATGTCTATACGAGTCTCCCGACACTCATGGTTCATTAGGATAAACCATCGGACCTAGTCCGATATACGACATGTACTGATCTGAACGAATTTTACTAACCGACCTGTATTAGTAAATCTTGACCAGTAACTTAATTTGATAATATATTTCTAGTAGTAACGCTTCCCAATGTCAATTACAAGCTACGTTGTAATTGCGCACTACATTATTTATTATCGGGTCTCTGTCTAATATGTTTATATCACTAAACACGATTCAGTTTCAATCTAATGAATTAGATCGAATATATATAATAAAAGACAATAGATGCTACCAAAATAAGTAATATTATGGAAAAAGATATTGCTCGTATTCATGAATCAGACATAAATACGATCCGAATTGACGCTCTGAGTACCAACCCTAACAATAAAATTCAGGATAATCACGGAAGGATTCTCAACTAGGACAAATATTATGGTTGCTTTCATTAGGAAGAATATTCAACTAGCTTGGGAGTTTCTTACTAACCTGTCTATAGAACTTAAGGACGTACTCGAGGATCAGATACTAGAGAGGTAGTGCCTCGTATACTAGTACCATGGGCATACTACGTATACCAGACCCCATCACTTTAACCTTTGCAGTCACTGACTCCATAGACCATGCTCTGATACCATCTTTGTAACATCCTCCTCCTCGGAGATGCTACTGGCAGTGAATAGGCCACCCTATCCCCTTGAGCCTCTTACTTTCCGACTCTCATCAACACTACTAATCCAATGTCAAATACAAACTCATATATAGAACCAATGCCCAACTCAATAACACAAAATAAATACAACTCAATATTCATAACAATATACTTAATAATACTTCACTATACAACTCTGTTCATGGACACCTTGACTTATAACACACATAATCAAAACTATACAAGTAACTGATACATGACTTCGCTGTGATTATCCATCATCCCGAGCTTGTCCTCCAGGTAACCTGCAAAACAGAAAACTGGGAGTGGGGGGATTAGATCATTTGAACGACCTTTTGAGTGGACAGTTTAAAACAGAACTGAAATACTTCATAAAATATTTATTGTTCTGAAATCAAAACTAACTTAAGAAAACTTGACTTTTCTAGAAAACTCTTTCATATCTGAAATCAAATCTCTTTCTGTGAAACTTTCTTGAAACCTTTCTTTCTGTAAAACTCTGAGTTTCCCTTAAAATTGTTTCTCTTAAAAGCTATTTTATAAAACCATCATTTTGAAAACCATGTCTCCGAAAATCATATCTCTGAAATCATAGATCTGAAATCTGTTCTAAAAATCTGTCTCTTAATAACCTGACGTATGAGGGTGTTACGTCTCGCCGTCCCTCCATACAGCTAAACTGAAAAACCATATCTCAGAAAAACCTAATGTATGAGGGCGTTATGTCTCACCGTCCCCTCATACGTCTAAACTAGTGGTCTTGGGGCGTTACGTCTCGCCGTCCCCCAAGCCATTGAACTAGATCCAGATGTGCGGATGAGGGCTATCATCTCTCTGAATCCAAGGTCTAAGGGTGTTACATCTCGCTCTTCCCTAGCCTTGAATCTATGATCTATGAGCATATGTCATCCATAGTCCTGAACTATGTGTGCACATGTTCTGAATTCGTCAATTCCAGTATCTATACCAAGTTACAACTGAGGTGGGTTTTCCCCCATGCCTCCAAAAATCCTCAAAATCATGCTTTAAAAATTATCACTTTTTAAAACATTTCTCAAAACATTCTTATTCATAAAACAACTGGAAATAAACTTGGCTAATTCCCTATGTGCGGAAAAATAAACTTTAATTCAAAAACATATAAGTAAAATCAATTTGAGAAAAGGGTCCACTCACAGATATCACGATTTGGCTAGTACTACTTCACTCCGCCGAGGCAATTCATAATTCATGCGATGATCTATAATTTATAACCTAGTTAGAATATAAATCGTGGAATATGCTTTGGAAATTTTATCATTAGATGACATACTATGTTTGTGACACGATGTACCGCGTGTGGTATGCTGATATGAAACCCTTAGAGTACCCTCTAGCTTCCTAGGATGTAATTGAAATGGTTAAATTTGATTCTGGAAAATTGGTCACGCGTCGCGACACTGGCACATTGTCTTTGCGATGCTCATTCGAATATAGCTGAGACATAGAGTTTTCTTTTATTCTGTGTCGCGACGCTAGCCCATTGGCGTCACGATGCTCACACAAATAGAACTGGGTATAGAGCACCTCTTAGATCCGCATCATGATGCTAGCTCATTAGCGTCGCGATGCTCATTCGATAAAACTAAAACAGAGAGTAACTTTTCATTTCGCGTCGCGACGCTAGACCATTTACAGGACCCTACAACAACTTCCAATTCCATTTCCAAGCTCACCACAACACATAGCAACTCAACCACAAGTATACCAATCATCATCACAACATCCAATTCCAATAGATCGCAATAAATTATCATCAAAACATAACAAACAATTCCCCCTAAACATACGAAAATTTTGACCTTCATGCCCTTGTATAACTTAATATTATTTCAATCAAGCTTAAACATAATTCACTCTAAGCAACCTCATAAACATGTATAAAGACTTAAACTTTGCTCAATCTCCTCAAACAACAAATCCCAAAATTCATAGGGTTCCTAAGTGTGAGGATGTAAGTGAATAATGGATACTCATTTCCCTAAATAAGAAAGAGAAATAAGGAAAATAGGCTTACTTGACCAATAAAAGCTTGGAAACTTATCACCATTCCTTCAAAATCTCATGAAAGTGAAGAAGATTTGAAGAGCTTCATTGCATCTTGACTCACGTTTTCGGCTTCTCAAAGGGATGGATGAATAGTGTCTTATTTATAAGCAACTTGGCTGATTTTTGTGATAAAATGAGTGGTTGAGATTTTGCCACACCATCTATTTCTAGTTTATTCTAGAATTCCACTGTAGCATCCACGAAAATATCAATTTTGACTTGTTTTTTTATTCTAATTTGGAAATATATCTAACACATAAGTTGTAGGTCTCGATCTTAGATTTCCGACGATATAAAGCTCATAAAAATCAGAGATCGTATGAAAATATTATACCCTGAATACTAAGGATTTTCCGGATCGAATCTTAGAATAAATTCCGTATCGGAACTGCGAGGAATTTATTGAATGTCCGAAAAGTAATTACATAAATACATATACGCTTGAACATGATTTATATTATATATTACGCCATCTATGACTTAATATTCATTGAGATTATCGGGTAGTAGTCGTCGGGATTACCGTGGTGTTACATCTTACTAGTTAAAATGGCATGGAAGAAGGGTGAGGAAGAAAGACATTCCAGAGAGCGAGAGAAATTGGGGAGGAGAGTGACTGATTTGGGGATTTTAATAACTATTTAGCATCAAAATTGAATCGACATTAAAATGTTGGCAGTAAGTGAAACTTTTTGGAAATTTCCAAAAAAAAATTGAATATCTTTTATATTCGACGCCAAAGATTCATTCTTTAGCATCGAAAAATTATATAAGACGCCAAATGATATTATATACATGAACTTTAATATCTCCATATATCACCTTACTTTAATAATTAACCATCCATTGTTGAATATATTTCTAATTTCAACAACAAATAATACATATATAAAAAATAAATTAGTCACTATTATATGTCACTTCATCATCGTCGACATTTGAGGTTTCCTGGAAGGACATGAAATCGTCTTCATCTTCGTCTTCCTAATCATGCCCTTCCACTTCCATGCTAATTTAATAATAGGGAATTATCTTAATATTTTCTACATTTTCTCGAGTTAGCATGATATCTTAAGTCTGATGTCTTGTTCTTGAATATTTGATAAATGAAAGATATGTTCAGCAACTTCAAAGTCCTCGGGAACTTGATTAAAATCAGAAATTATGACATTATTTTTCTCATGTGTATCCAAAATACTCTTATGTTGTAACTTATTTACCACCCTCCATCCATTTCCTAGATTTGGATCAAGTATATACATAACAAATCGTGCTTGGGTGTAAAAAACTATGTGGATCATTCTTATACCAATAATTTGAACATTAGTCGACATTAGATGGTTATGAAATTGAATTCTCCTCTTTCGAGTATTAATGTCAAACAAATTGCATTTAAATAGAAAATGTACGTCGTCGGAGTCTATATATCAACTCAATAACTGATTACAACATTTTATAAAAGTCAACAATATCATCAATATATTCTCCTGGAACGACAATTCCATAATTCTGAGTTATGCATGAAATATCTTGCTGCTCACTGTGAAATCGAACCTCGTTCACAATACATCCACTATATTCATAAGTCTGCTTTTGAGGCCCATATGTCAATGGAACTAACAAAGATGATGGGTCCAGTTGACCATTTAGTACTTGATTGTTTATTTAACACATGATAATAATTGTGTGTTAATATAGTAAAACTATAATATTTACTATTAGAATAAATATAACAATAAAAGTTAGGACTTACAGTTTCCTCAAACCATTGAGGTGAGTCTTTTTTGTGTCACTAGCACATTGTAATACGGTAATATATTGCCTACAAATTTGTGAAATATGTCTATCACATTTATAAATATAAGACGAAAAAATTAAACTTATGCAGGTACAAGACTTACATTAAGTATGGTTTCACCTTGTCGTAATTACTCAATATAAACTAATGGGCACATTAAACTTCCTATAGTGTTAGCAATTTGACACCTAATGATCCGAACAGCCTGTAATTTTGACAGAACACTGAGATATCTTGTAATTAATATCATCTATATCATATTTTATTATCAGACGATTAAATGGAGTTTCAATATTTTACAGGTATATCGAAAACAAATGTTATTACCTCACTGATTAGGACCACTTCTACTATTGACCCTTCAGGCCGCACTTTGTTTCTCACATATTATTTGTAACGTCCGAAAGCCCTGCAGTTATTATATATAATTTTAACATAAATTCAAACATAAAAAATTAATATTGTCAATTTAATATTACCTCTCAATAGCGTAGATCCACTTGTAATGAACATGATCTCCCCTCCTAGCTTCGAAGGGCAAATGCATGGCCAAATGTATCATCATGTCAAAAAAGAGGGTGGCGATATTCACTCCAGCTTACAGAGGTTGATCACAATTCCTCACTCAAGTTCGTCAATGACAGATGTGTTTAATGTCATTTGACATAGTTGTTTAAAGAAGCCACATAAGTCAAGTACCGCGTCACATATATTTGATGGAAGATAAGGTCGAATGTCAACATGAAAGAGAATCTCAAGAAGCACATGACAATCATGACTCTTTAACCCAGTTATCGTGTCATCCCTAACCCAACTTTCAATATTTGATGCATAATCGTCAGGAAATTTCATCATTTTTAACCAATCATAAAATGATTTTCCCTCTGATTGAGATAGCATATAACTAGCAGGTGAATTTATAAGACCTCAATGAGTGGCCCTTAAGTACAATTCACTATGAATTCTCAGATCTTGTGGGTCCAATCTAGCATTTTTAGTATTTTTCGTCGTACCCGGAAAGTTCAACAGTGTGCCCACCAAACTCTCGTTTATGTCTTTTTTCCTATATGTATTATATCCAAATTATGTTGTAGACTCAGACTCCCCCAATACTCTAACTCAAATAAAATACTCATTCTCGTCCAATTCAATTCTTCAGGTTGACGTTTTTGGTTTTTATCTCTATTATTTGGATGTTCTCTGGTATGGTGTCTACGAGACATTGATGTGGGAAAGTATGTCAAATCCAGACAATCCACTGGGCATACTCTGAGGTTCTGGTTGACCGTTGAAAAATTTGCTTCTCCGCTAAGGTTGACTCAACTGAATAAATCGTATGTGCCCTGTGTATCCTATTTTCTTCCGTAACCACTGCCAATGTGTTTCACCCACACAAACTAGACATGCCATGTAACCTTTAGTGCTCCATCCAGACCATAAGCTGGAAAATCATTAATGGTCCATAATAATGCAGCATGCATCTGAAAATACTGCTGAGAAGCTGTATCATAGGTATGCACATCAACATTCTTTAATTTTTGTAACCCTTTGATTAATGGTCTCAGGTAAATATTCATATCTTTACTAGGGGAACGTGGACAAAAGATAAATAATGACATAAATTGAACAAATCATTCATACATTTTCATGGAGATAAGTTGTATGATATAACAATTACAGGCCACATGCTGGAAGAATTGTACATATTCCCAAACAGGTTAAAACCATTGGAGGTGAGGCCTAACTTGACATTATAGGAGTCCTCGGTGAAATGGGAGTACATATCATTGAATTCCTTCCATTCGGTTCCATCTTCAGGATGTCTAAGTATGTCATCAATACCAACCCACTTTTTGGGATGCCACATCATATAAAACATTGTGTGTCATGACATGAACAACCTCTACAGCCTGGGCATTAATGAGAAATACTGTAATATCTTCTGAGACACTTTCTTCCCAAGACCACGGACTATGTATTGGTTTTCACCACAGATCGGACAATATTCAAGTGATTCATACTCGGCATAAAATAATACACAGTCATACTTACAAGCATCAGTGGATTCATACCTCATTTTCAGATCACATAATATTTTCTTTGCCTCATATTACGACTTAGGAAATTTGCTACCATCAAGTAACATTTGACCAAGTAAGTCTAGTATTGAGTCTAGTATCATATCAATAATTTTATTGGTCATTCTGTTCATCACTTTAATGTGCAATAGCTTCACAATGAAATTCAAGATCGACATCCCAGCACATTCAAATGATATTTTTTGTGCCTACTCAAGTAGTTGGCTAAATAAATTTTGATTATTTCCATCTAACATTGGTATGTCACCGCTAATATTATGACCGAATTATGGACCTTGTAAGTCATCTATGCCAAACGAGGGATGTCCTAATCATCTATGTCATAACTAGAGATGGTAGTGGGTAGGGTTTGGTGATGGGTTTGTCATCACCAAACCCGCATATGTAAATAAATTATCAAACTCTCGTACCATACCCGCTGCGAATTTTAATTTTCATTACCAAACTTTCACCTGCATATAAAAATAAATTACCAAACCCGCTCTGGTACCCAGTAAAATTTTTGTGGGTTTCTAAAATATTGAATTCCCTTGTGCTTTTAATAATACAATCTTTTTAATTAAAAAATGATACTTTTTCATAACATGTAAAAAATATATTTGATAGTTTTTAATTAGACATTGATACTTTTTCATAACATATAAAAAAAAATTGATAGTTTACAAATTAGGACACATAAATAAAAGTTTAAAATATTTATAACATAATGTCGAATTCATATCATCACAACTACATCCATGGATCAATAACTGAATATCTGTTATTATGTTAAATTCATATCATCAAAATTGTTAAATCACGACCAAAAGCAATTCAAAAATATTAAGAGAGAGCAATTCAAAAATTATGAATTAGTGAGTCCTTTTATATGAAGGATTTGTAGGCGTATTAATGGTTTTGCCGGGGGCGCAGCGGAACGTGAAAAATCCAATTTTTCGAATTTCAAAAATTTTTCTTTGGACAATTAAAACAAACTATTTATTTTAATATTTAATTCCAAATCAAATTTGAAATTAACCAAATACCCCATTTAGCTGAAAATACACAATTAAGCAAACCTTTTGTTTTTCATCCATTTTAGTGCAAAAGTGTCAATTACACATTTGAGTGTTTCCACAACACTACCAAAATCATTAATATACATATAATGTACTCAATTTAATCCATAGAATGAAACGCCCCAATTTTGAAATTAGGCATAAATCCTAAAAATTCAATTAATCAAATTAATCAAATTACACCAAAATTGACTTTCAATCTAGCTTTAAATTAATCTTTCCAACATTCTTAAAGTCTCAGCACAACCAAAAATACCCAAAAACAATTCTAGGATTATATGAAGTGGCATAAAAAACTCTAGAATGACAACTTAAATTTCCTTGAGAAAATTAAACTTAAACAACATTTATTAAGCTTAAAATTTCATCACACATGCATAATTCATCCCAACAAGCAAAACCCAAATTCAAGAGAAGAGAAAATCAAATATACATCTAATGTATTCTCAACAAAGCAAAAGAAACATTTTCCTAGCTAAAAGATCAAGAAACTTACCTTAAATTTCCAAATCTTTAAGCTTAAACTCTGAATTTGATCTCACCAATTTTTCTCTCTCTTAGGTTTTACTATTTTGATCTCTTGAAATTGAATTAGAGAAGAAAGTGAACAATTCCCTTTCTTTAAATGATAATTTCGAAATTGTGGCCTAGTGGGAGAGAGAAATAATTTTATTTTATTTGATTTTAATAAAACAATTACATAAAACCAAATAAATATCATATCCCACTAATATTTCCAACAAAGCCAAATGTCAACATTACAAAGCATCCAACACATGTCTAATTCATGTGAATTATTTACTTAATAATTCCCAATACATTTATTTAAAAAATTAATTAATTAACATTTTAATTAATTAATCCATTTAATCAAATGTATAATGTATTTCTACATTTATAATAAATGCTAAAATACATTCAAGGTTGACATATGCTCCAAAATTTATTCGATAATTAATTAATATGTATCGAATCAAATTATATATCTAATACACATACATATTAATTTAGAAAATTACCGAATAACACACATGTGTAACTTTTTTCCATTTAATCGTTAAACGATTTTCGAATAATCAATATTATTCGTTTTAAGTCGCTCTAGTGCTCCACGAGTATTTTTTATTATATGAGACTCTCTAAGTTCAGGTATATCCATCATGGGATCAAATCTCGTGTCCATAATTTACCCACTCATAAATTATGACGACCACGGATATTCTCGCTGAACCATACAAGTTGAGATCTTCGCATACGTATAATCCTTCCGTCATAGGTATCCGGATAAATACCAGAGACATAGATATTATCGTCAAATCTCATAAGGTATTATCCCGTCGACGTATAGATTCGCGATTTCTCAATAACACTCAGAACTCATCTCCGAGTGTACCATGGCTATGGATTTGATAAATCGCAATCTCATGAAGTGGATACATAAATCTTGTACGCAGGACTGACAGATCCTCTCTGGACACATCACCGGATATCATGAGCATCAGTTCACACCCAACGAACATGTGGAGGACTAACCTAAAAAGGTCATAGACGTGACTATCATCGAAATGTGTGAAGGATAACTCATATATTCACCGTGGTATCTCAAGTCAAATGACCACAATGCTACTCAACTCGAGAAGATTCCTACTGAAGATAGTGTACCATCTATTAGGAATCTTTCGTGAGTCGTTCAGTGCTCATCCGTTATGAACACCTATATGTCTATACGAGTCTCCCTATACTCGTGGTTCACTGAGATAAATCACCGAAAACTAATATTCCAATATACGACATGTACCGGTCTCCCGGGTTTACTTTCAGACCAAGAATGTAAACCTTGACCAGAGAACTGTTTAAGAATGATATTGTTATAATGTTTCTCAATCTCAATTGCGATACTTTTGTAATTATGTTATAACTTAATCATTCTTAGGTCAAACACGTCTTTACCATTTCAAATAAAAAATATTGACGAAACTCTAAATTGTATCCATATTAAAATATTGTTCATACACGTATTTACAAGGAAATACATGATAAATCTGCACGCCGAGTACCAACTCCAATAGGATTTTGTTTACCCTAAAAAATATAAAATAAAAAAATTAAGCTTGTGGGTAATGGGTATCCGCTGGTTCTGCTTAATTACCAAACCCGCTTAAATATTTACGAAATCCTACCTATTACGGGCGGATTTTTGTGAGTTTGAGGGTTTACGGGCGAAATTTCCATCCCTAGCCATAACCATATCTCCTCTAAAGGTACAGTGTCAAACCAACAACTGGTGATGATACAACATTAGCATTGGTAATGGCTGATTTTGGAGAGTATTGGTAGATGAATGGATAAATTTCTAGCTGTCACAAGTCATATGGTCAGTAGCACATGTGTCAATTATCAAATCACTATCTCTAGTTAAAACAGGAAAGTTAAGAGCAGAGTTAAATATATATGTTGTAGTAATAAATCCGGAAGCAGTGACAAGTTGTTTTCTGGATTCAGACTCTACGTTTTAAGATTAGAGGTGTTGAAGCCAGCTCAGCAGCTCAGCATGAATCATGCAAAGCACCGAAAGCATGATTGTTACATGCTGAGCTGCATGACAGAAGGAAGATGAGTGGCAAAGAAGCTGGTGACAACTGCCAAAAACGTGTGGCACTGTAGCACACGTTTTTGGCAGTATAAAAGGAGCTCTAAACCATTGTTAGTATTATCCCAGTAATCCCAAACGTGAGAGTAATAGAGAGTAAAGTGGTGTGAGAGTTTTTTGTAAAGCTTGGGTTATAAAGCTTTGTAATTCTTTTGTTTGTAATATAAAAGAAGAGTTTTCTCTCCAATCATCTCTATTCGTGTGTGTTTAATCACAACAAGTGGTATCAGTAGCTAAGGTTACTCGGAGGGATCCCGAAACTCGGTAACAGAGATTCGGTTCGGAAAGTCGGTTACGACGAAAGTTGTCGAAAATCGATTTTGAGCATACCATCGGACTTTTCATGGCGAGACGAGCACGGTGGTATTTTTCGGCGATCGAACGGAGCTCCGGTTATCCCTCACGCGCCACACGCGCCAACCAGTGAGCATCCCACGCGCCCGACGCGCTCCACGCGTCAGCCGAAGGTTGAAGACGCTGAGTCAGCGCCACGTCAGCGTCCAGTCAGCGCCCAGTCAGACCCTGCACAGTCAGCAGCCCAGTCAACAGTCCACGTCAGCAGACCAGTCAGCAGCCATGTGTGCATCCGGTCAGCGCCACGTGTCTGCCACGTCAGCACACTTGCCACGTCAGCGGTGTCTGGTAAATTTCAGATAGGTCCCTGAACTTTCTGGAAATTATATTTTAGCCCCTGTACTTTTTAGAAATTACATTTTAGTCACTGAACTTTTCCGTAATTTCACTTTGGCCCCTGTACTTTTGGAAATTGCATTTTGGCCCCTATAATTTCTGAAATTTGCAATTTGGTCCCTGTGTCGGATTTTGACAAACGAAGTGTCATTTCCACCATTTTTGACCATTCCTGACGCAACGGTGAGGTCCGTTTTTTGAAATTCTACTTAGAATATTTATGATGGATGGGGGCAACAGAAAAATGGTTTTGTTAACCAGTACAAACTATTTCACATGGAGAGGAAGGATGAAAGACCTTCTGTATATGAAGAACTATGATGGATCGGTATTTCTGGAGCAGAAACCATAAGGAATGTTTGATGAGAAGGGGGCTAATCTTCACTAGAAAACATGTAGTACTATTCGTCAGTGGATCGACGATAGTATCGTGAACCATGTCAGTGAAGAAACAAATGCACGTATTTTATGGAGAAAGCTGGAGGAGCTTTTCCGAGCAAAGACTGGCAACAACAAGCTGTACTACATCAAGAAAATGATGGGTTTGAAATACCAGGAAGGTACAGCTGCGGCGGACCATATCAACGATTTCCTCGGAACCATGAAAGAATTGTCGGGATTGGGCATAGACTTCGGTGAAGAGGTAAATGGCTTAATACTCCTTAATACGTTACCAGAATCTTGGGAAACATTCAGATATACGGTGATCAATTCAGCCGGAGATGGGAAAGTCACTATGAAGATGGCAAAGACCAGGATCTTCGAGGAAGAAAAAATGACGAGAATGTAGGAGTCAGCATCAGCCTCAACCTCAGAAGCTCTGGTGACAGAAAAGACACCAGAAGGGGGAGGAGTAAAAGCCGAGGCCCAGGTAAATCAGACAAGAACCGGGGGAAATCAAGAACTAGAGATATTGAGTGCTATCACTGCAAGAAGAAAGGCCATATGAAGCAGGATTGCTACAAACTGAAGAACGAGCAGTCCAGGAGAGATGGTGACTCTAACCAAGAAAGAGTTGCTACTACCACCAAAAAGACCTCCAAAGAATTTTGTATAATATACGAAGAAGATGTTGTGAATCTTGCCAGCCACGAGACCAGTTGGGTGATAGATAGTGGTGCATCCATACACGCCACATCTCGCAGAGACTTCTTTTCATCTTACACACCAGGGGACTACGGTGCTGTAAGGATGGGGAATGACGGCCAGTCCAAAGCCGTCGGTATTGGAGACATCTGCCTTGAAACAGACAACGGGACAAGGCTAGTGTTGAAGGGAGTCAAGCACATCCCAGACATCCGGTTAAACCTGATCTCAACAGGCAAGCTGGATGATGAAGGTTTCTGCAGCACCTTTAGTGACGACACCTGGAAGCTCACTAAAGGATCAATGGTCGTGGCACGAGGTAAGAAAGATTCAACTCTGTATTTGATGCATGCTAAGCTTTCAAATAGTAGCATAAATACAGTTAACAGTAATGAGGCAGCCGAGCTATGGCATAAAAAGCTCGGTCACATGAGTCAAACGAGGATGGAGATACTACGCAGGCAGAATGTTCTTCCCGAATTGAAGAACTCACACTTACGGAAGTGTGAACACTGCATGGCTGGAAAGCAGAACAGAGTGTCATTCCAGAGCTCCCCGCCTCAACGAAAATCGGAGGTACTTGACCTCATACATTCAGATGTATACGGTCCGATGCAGACTAGAACACTTGGTGGGTCACTGTATTTTATGACATTCATTGATGATCATTCAAGGAAGATCTGGGCATACACCTTGAAGAGAAAATACCAAGTGCTTGGAGTGTTCAAGGAGTTTCATGCTCTGGTGGAGAGAGAAACCGGTAAGAAACTCAAATGCATCAGAACAGACAACGGTGGAGAATACAGAGGTCCGTTTGATCAGTACTGCAAGACGCAAGGAATCCGACATCAAAAGACACCTCCGAAGACACCTCAGCTGAATGGCCTAGCTGAGAGGATGAACAGAACCTTGTGTGAAAGGGTCAGAAGCTTGCTGTCACAAGCCAAGCTGCCGAAGACATTTTGGGGGGAGGCACTCAACACAACAGTACATGTTTTGAACATGTCTCCAGCGGTCGCACTGAAAGGTAATGTTCCTAACCAAGCTTGGACATGTAAAGAAGTGTCTTATGAACACTTGCATGTCTTTGGGTGCAAAGCATTTGTACACATCCCAAAGGACGAGAGATCTAAGCTTGATGCAAAGACGCGACAGTGTGTCTTTATTGGCTATAGTCAGGATGATTTCGGCTACAAACTGTATTGTCATTTGGAAAAGAAGATCGTCAGGAGCCGAGATGTTGTCTTTGTTGAAGACCAGACCATAGAAGATACTAGAAATGAGATGAAGACAATGCCCCAACAATACAGAAATATGAATCCAGAACCTCATACAACCGGTGCCAGTACGAGTTGAAGATAAGGTTCCCAGACATAAGGGTACAGGTGATGAAGCTCCCAGAGATGATGATCATGATCAACCACCAATACCAGAAGCTACACCAACAGTTCCACAGAGAAGGTCTGACAGAGAGAGGTGACCTTCAACCAAATACTATGCATATGAGTATGTGCTGCTTACTGAAGGGGGAGAACCCGAGAGCTATCAGGAGGATGTGGAAACAGAGGACAGAGAAAAGTGGGAGGAAGCCATGCAAGATGAGATGAAATCTTTACATGACAATCACACTTTTGAGTTGGTGAAATTGCCAAGAGGCAAAAGGGCTTTGAAGAACAAATGGGTGTACAGAGTGAAACAACAGGAGCATACTTCACAACCCCGGTACAAAGCCAGACTAGTTGTCAAGGGATTCAATCAGAGGAAAGGCATTGACTTCGATGAAATCTTCTCTCCAGTTGTGAAGATGTCATCCATCAGAGTGGTACTAAGCTTAGCAGCAAGCCTCGACCTGGAAGTTGAGCAGATGGATGTCAAGACCGCATTTCTTCACGGAGATATGGAAGAAGAAATTTACATGGAGCAACCAGAAGGCTTCAGAGTCAGAGGGAAAGAGGACCATATGTGCAGACTCAGGAAAAGCCTTTACGATTTGAAACAGGCACCGAGACAGTGGTACGTGAAGTTCGAGTCAGTTATGGGGGAGCAGGGATACAAGAAGACCACTTTAGACCATTGTGCCTTCGTTCAGAAATTTTCTGACGATGACTTTATCATCTTACTGCTATACATAGATGATATGTTGATAGTTGGCCGGAATCAATCGAGGATTGATAATTTGAAGCAGCAACTGAGTAATTCTTTTGAGATGAAAGACTTGGGGCCAGCTAAACAGATTCTTGGCATCAGGATCGGCCGTGATCGGAAAGCCAGGAGGTTATACTTGTCACAGGAGGAGTACATCGAGAAGGTACTTTAGAGATTCCAGATGGACAAGGCTAAAGCGGTTAGCACTCCTCTTGCTACCCACTTTAGATTGAGTACACAACATAGTCCCTCTACTAAGACAGAGAAGGAGGAAATGAAACAGGTTCCATACACCTCAGTAGTGGGAAGTCTTATGTATGTCATGGTGTGCACGAGGCCAGACTTAGCACACGCAGTTGGATTGGTCAGCCGGTTTATGTCAAACCCAGGAAGAGAACACTGGAATGCGATAAAATGGATTATAGGGTATCTACGAGGCACATCCAAAATGAGGTTATGTTTTGGAAGCAGTGAACCAGTGTTGATGGGCTACACCGATTCAGATATGGCAGGAGATGTGGATACCCGTAAGTCTACTTCGGGGATATCTGATTACTCTCTCAGGAGGGGCTGTGGCATGTCAGTCTAGGTTGCAGAGATGTGTTGCACTTTCTACAACAGAGGCAGAATTCATTGCAGTTACAGAAGCTTGCAAGGAATTGCTGTGGATGAAAAGACATTTGATGTCCTTGGTCATGGCATCCAAATGTTTAGATTTGACCTACTAATTCTCGTCCTTCCAAGCTTCATATTCCTCAGAACTTGGGTCTTTTGGAGCAAATTTAGTACCAAAAATATAGCCCCTGATCTTATTCTGAGCATTCAAGGACCACTCGATGTAGACATGTAGTTAGTACCATCAAGTCGTTCTAGAGTAATTAGTGACACTTCTTCCATACGAAGAGCAGGCAAGGCAGCTGAATCAATCTTTGCTTTCTCTATCAGAGATTTTAAAATGATGCTTTTTGGGTCAATCATAGTTATGGTGAATAAAGCAAAAGGAAAAATTAAGTAGGGATAACAAATACGATATGCCGCAAAAAAAAATAGATATATGATCAGAAAGAGAACACAAAACAATGCTCTGATAGCATGTCAAAGTGTTTAAAAATAGTTTTTGATACGACAACTGAAGGAGATATATATACATTACACACAAATATAAAATATGCTAAGAGATCCTAAGGGTTATATATAGCAGATTTCCCTTTAATGTGGGAAATCTGGAAATTAGGAAATGACAACTATACAATCCTAAGAACATCACCGATATCAAGCTAACCATAAATAAAATATTCCTAAAATTTAAAGGAAATTTTATAAGACGAGACTTGCAATGGTTTATGAAAAAATGGTGATCAATATAAAGTATTAATTTATCCAAAAAAATAAGGATAGTTGAGATGAAAACGCGCAGATGTATATGAATATCAATGGATTATGAGAGACATACTTAGAAATTAAGAAATTAGGAAGAAAGTGGGTGTAGGTAATGGATATGTTAATGGTGTTGTCATATGTCAAGTGATGTCTAGAAATACATCAACATAAATAGAAATTATAAAAAGATATTTACATTTTACGAAACTTAATAAAAACTAAGATATTTTTTTATCGAACACGTTGTCAAAAAAATCCATGAAACTTATGCCGCCTAATGGGAAAATATTTTATTTGATTTGGATTTGTCAATTTGATAGTCCCGTACAAAAAAATGTCCTACAAAAAATGTCCTGGCCTCGTCACATTTTTTGGGGTAAAAAAAATTAATCACATCATGTCCTCGTGTCATAAAAATTTTGAAATATTTTTTTATCTCATCTCATCTCGTCTCATTCTTAAATCAGCATATAAAAATATGTCTCAAATCTCATTCAAAACAGTATTTCAAAAAGCACCCATCACCTAATACAAATCAAGTGTATGTTGTAATGTATCCAGCTGCCACCTTCTACCATTTCTGCACCAAGCCAACCACTTTAGGTGGTGATTGAAAAATGGAGAAAACATAAAAGGAACTTTAGGTGCAACTTTGAAAATGGTGGAAGATTACAAGTTAATTTTAGGTGGATTACTATTTACTTTGTTGACAAATTTGAGCATGTATTTTGCTATAAATAGGGAGTTTCGTTGTAAGCTCAAAGCACCCCAAAAATTACAAGCTCCATGGCAAGAGAGCTTGGAGAGTGTAGAAAGTGAAGGTTTTTTGTAAAGTTTAAACACTTTGTAATTTTATTCTTGTAAGTAATAGAGATTTGGTTTTTCCTTCAAAAATACTCTAGAGTGATCAGAGAATCACAACAAGTGGTATCAGTATCTTTGGTTATACATTGGGGGTCGTAAAATCGAAGAATGAAACTCGGTTCGAAAAATTCGGATTTCGGGAAAGTTGTCAAAAATCAACTTTGAACATACCATCAGCTAGTTCATGTCGAGACGAGCACGATGGTATTTTTCGGCGTATGAACAGAGGTCTAGGGAGCCTACACGCACCGGGAGGAGACTGTCCACGCGCGGCTGGAGGTTGAAGATGTTGACGTGTCCATCACGTCATCACACGTCAGCGCGGAGTCAGCAGTCAACTCATCACAAAGTCAGTGACACGTCAGCGCACAGTCAGCGTCGAGTCAATAGCCACGTAAGTGCCATGTCAGTAGTCGGTCCCACTTTGACACGTCAGCAAACCTGGTAAATTTCACTAAGCCCTCTAAAGTCTTTGAAATTTATATTTTAGCCCTAGAAATTTTTAAAAATTTACAAATCGATCCCCGAGTCGGATTTAGACCAACGAAGTGTCTAATCCACCATTTTCGGCCATTCCAAACGCAACAGTGACATCTGATTTATGAAAATTAGCCTCGATTGTATCCTATTTTTATTTTAAAATGTAAACTTAAAATGGAAATGGAAGATTCATCTTCTGTTGCGATTATCAAGCTAATTCCAGATTCTATCAAAGAGAGTGACTGGAATAAACTCAACAACAGAACTCTGGGTCAGAATAGACAGTGGATCGGCCACAGTGTCTTCCACCACGTAGCACAGGATACAGATGCTTACGAAATATGGATAAAATTGGAAGGCATGTTTCAGGCCAAGACAGCTCAGAATAAAGCCCTGTTATTGAGGCGGTTGGTGAATTTGAAGTTACGAAGTGGAATTTCCATTTCAGAACATACCAATGAGTTCTAGAGCCTTGTGAATCAGCTGTCTACAATAGACATGTAGCTGGGAGATGAAGTACAAGCCCTCCTACTACTTAGTTCTCTTCCTGATAGTTAGGAGACATTGGTGGTTACTCTCAGCAATTCAGCTCCAGGAGGAAAACTTACCATGCGATGGTAAAAGATGCCCTGTCAAATGAAGAGTCCATGAGAAAAGACATTGAATATACATAAGCCTTCATCGCAGAGACTCAAGAAAGACATCGAGTAAGAGAAAGGGGGAGTCAGAAGCACAACCATAGGTAGATCCTCAGATGGAAGGAAGCCTATCTATAATTGCTACCATTGAAACATATAAGACCACTTAAAGAAGAATTATCGGAAACTGCAATGAAAGCAGGGCCAAGGCAATCACCAGCCTAAGAATAACGAATGATAGACACTAGTTGTTGTCCAAGCAGATGTAGCTATATGCTCCATGCAGGAAGAAAAATGTCTTCACAACGCAACCCAAGATTTTGAGTGGGTGGTATATACTGTTGGTTTCTATGATTAGTCCCAAGATCATAATGAACAAAGAAATGAGAATGAATAACAAAGAAGAGTGGCAGAAACACACTTACATCGATCGGTTTAAGGATGCGTCAAACAACAAAAATTCTCCTCCAAGGTGCTCCAAGATCCGGTCAAGACAAATTAGAAGCTCCAAGCTTTAATTTGATTTTTCCAAGCCCTTGAATAGGTTTCCCAATCACCTCTTGATTATCCTTGAAGAGTGCTAGCCCTTAGTGAATTTTTGCAACAAAGATTCACACATTTCCTTCATACTTTTGGCTAAGAAAATGAAGAAAATGGAGAGCAAAAACTGGTTCAACGTTTCGGCCTTGGGAGAGAAGAGAAGATTCTGTTTTTCTATTCTATTTTGGCTTCAAAAACCCGTATACAAGAGTTAGAAAAAAAATTACCAAATTTTGGTATTAACTTTTTCAAAAAGTCAACAAGCATTTTGGCTCCAAAATTGTAATAAATGGCCACACCTAACTCCATCATGAATAGTGACAACATGTCACTCACCAAAAAGTGACTTTGACATCTATCACAAATAAATGACAAGTGATGTGACTAGTGATGTGACTTGGGGGCCCCACTCGAATTCAAAATACGAGTGGGCCCGCAAACACTTTCGGGCTCGGTTTCGCTAATTCTGAATTAACGAACTTCCGTCGCGACGTAATTAAATAATCATGCCTAGCGAAATTACTATTCACGTCGCTAACGAATTAATTCTAAATTAACTCGTTTGCCCGAATTAAAATCTAATTTTAATTCCGTGTCGAAATCTAATTTCGTTTAATATATCGAATATATTATTTTGTCGATTAATTCCAAATTAATCTTTCTCTCTCTTCAAATAGTACTTTATCCAAGATAAAGTGTCTCCACAATTAATCCCAGATTAATTATGCTCGGATCATACGTCATCGGTGAATCTTTGGGAAGCGACCCAAGAGATCCCTAGATATGTTGGCAGTAAATACGGTCGTCAGACTATCCGAACACGTACGTACCTCGTACTACATTTTTACCGATTTACGAGGCAAAGTTGGCTTCTAGGAAAGCGCCATGCCTACCCAATTCTCCAGAAATATTCTTACTGGAATATACGATCTATATCAGGCGTAGTATACCGTAGTATTGCGTATTGCGATCCAGTATCGGATGTCACGTGCAAGGCTTGGGGCTGGAATAGTGTCTGCCCCGTACGAAGCACATATCGGATTTCAAGCAACTAGTCTCTTTGAATCGGATAATCATGACCTTGTCATATTATCCCGATGGTTGCAACACAATAGAGAACCAGTTCTAAATCCCTGCGTGATCATCATCTCCATATGTCTGAAGTGATACTTCCTTCTTGACATCACATCCAATACACTACGATTCTCAAAAAACCCAGAAGAGGCGTACACAAAACCTGTTAAAGCCCTGGACGACCAAAACAAAAGTTTACCGATTGTCGCAAGTACTAGCGATGCAAGTCTCATGTTAAGACCAAATACACCTACCCTGAAGCGGACTCCCATAGACACATATACATACTACCAATAGGATTCCGCGGGGTTTATCTAGAGCGAAGCTGTTTTCCATACCATCGGTCAAACACGACCTCCTATCGCACTTGCATAAGTATCATATACTTAAATTTATGAGAACTATGTCGTTATGCCCTCACAACGCGCACAAGTGCAATACTAGTCTATTTCGCATTATCGATGTCCAATCTCGATAATACTACGACTATGGATATTTAATGATTAAACCTTAATTGCGGTGTTCTAGGAGGAGTCCACTGTGAAAGAATACCATATTCTTTCAAGTAATCTAGAAACTCATTGCTCAAGTATTCGCCACCACGGTCCGACCGTAATGTCTTTATACTCTTACCGGTCTGTTTTTCAACTTCGTGTCGAAACTCATTGAATTTCTGAAAAGTTTCTGACTTGTCTCATAAGATACACATAACCATAATGTGATGCATCATCCGTAAAGGTTACGAAGTATTCGTATCCACCTCTAGCCTGGCTAGACATGGGCCCACATACGTCACTATGAACGAGGGCTAACAGTTCAGTGGCGCGTTCACCTTTACCGCTAAAAGGTGATTTAGGCATTTTGCCTAATAAGCAAGATTCGCAGACGACATATGAATTTGGATCAAATCCGTCCAAGTACCCACTCTTCGAAAGTGTGGATATGCGAGTCTTGTTTATGTGTCCCAGACGACAGTGCCACATATAAGTTTCATCTTTGTTACTCATTTTGAGCCTTTTGTTTGTTATATTATATATTGGAGATAGATTTATATTCAAAATATAAAGACCATTATTTGCAACAACAGTGCAAATTTCTACATCATTTTTATATAAGTAACACCCAGTGTTCCGAAATATAAAAGTATACCCACATTGGGTTAACATAGATACATAAATAATATTCCTAGTCAAACTAGGTACATAATAATAGTCATTAAGTTCAAGTACATGTCTCGAGGGCAGTTCTAAAACAAAAGTGCCAACGACCAAAATGGCGACTGGTGCCCCATTTCCGACGCGTAGATCAATCTCCCCTGAGGCCAGTCTCTCTGCTACGCAGATCCTGCACATCAGTAGATATGTGAGTACCACAACCAGAATCAAAAATCCAATTTTTAAAACTAGAAGTAGTCATGTTTATTTCAATAACAAACATACATGAAGCTGATGCCTTACCCACTTTAATCTCCTTCTGGAGCGCCTTGTACTAGCGGCAGTCACGCTTCCAGTGACCCTGCTTGCCGCAATGGAGGCAAACATCCTGAGATTTGTCCTTAGGCTTCTGAGAAGCCTTTGACGACTTGGCCTTACCCTTTTTTTTATGCTTCTTTTTCTTCACACCTCCAGTCGCCTTGGGCCCAGCGCTCGGTGTCTGAGATGTCGAAGCAAAGTTTGCCTCACGCTTGTTGCCCTTAAGCATCTCCTTTTTAGCTTTGACCGGTGCTTACACACGCGTATAACGCAAGCGCACGTATCGTTCAAGTAGTATAAAAAGTATCGATCCCACGAGGACTTAATATCTAATCTATTAATTTTATGAGGTCAAATGATTACTAGTATCTAACAGGTTGTTTGATTGATTTGAAAATGTGACGATTCTAAATTAAAAAACAAGTAAATAAAATTGTTCGAAAATAGGTTTAAGAAAATTCAATATTAAAAACTATCAAGGGTTGTGATTTCTTCCAATATCATTTTAAAGATGAAGTGGTTATCTTAAAGTTGGGTAATATATTGATTTATTAACCTGGAACACTAAATTATGTGTAAGCCTCTGTCGATGGTCAGACACAAATACCCAGTTTAACCCAATTGGACCATATGTCTATGTCAACCAAATTATCTGGATTCATTACGTTTAAGTTCCAATTATGGCTATCCCCGCCCGACAGGTATATGTCTATCCTATAAGGAAATCTATTAAAGGGTTATCTATCCTCAAGGAAGATCGTGGACTATTGAGTCTAAGGTCTTAAACTTAAAATCTCTATGTCTAGTTCATTTTAAGTTTCCCAGTTCAATTTTATTAATGGCCAGTTAATGAAAAAGCATTAAGATTAAGACTCAATAAATAAATCTTTATATTACCCAAGCTATAATCTAACCCCTTATAAACCGGTGATATTGGATTTCATCACAACCCCAGATAATTGGCTTAGTTACGACACATATTTACGGGTAGTAAAAAAAACATAAATAAAATAAAAGACATAAAGTAAAATACTGAAAATTAAATACTGAAAATTAAATGATGAAAAGTAAATGCTGAAAGTAAATGCTGAAATTAAATACTGAAAATTAAATGCTGAAAAATTAATGCTGAAAAGTCAATTGCTGAAAAGTAAATTGCTGAAAGTAAATTACTGAAAGTAAATTGCTGAAAGTAAATTGCTGAAAAGTAAATGCTGAAAATTAAAGAAAGAAAAGTACTGTGCGTAAAAGTAAATTGCGGAAAGTAAAAACTGAAAAGTAAAGAAAAGAAAGTGCGAAAGCGGAAATTAATTACTGAAAGCTGTAATTAAACAAACAAGATACAATCTTCTTAGTATTCTTAAGGAATTCCTTAGAAGAAAGTATGAATTTTACAAATGAAATGACTTGGAATTTAGAGGCAAAAATTTTGCCTCTATCAAATCATCCACCAAATCAATTATTAATTGCTCCACCAAATCCTTATCATGTTTGGTGATGATTTGATAATTTTTATTATTTAAATTATTAATTTATTTTTTTTGCTTTGAAAATAATTGAAAGTGACTTTAATAATTACACACAACACACTTCTGGATGGTTCATCAATTTCGGGCATGAAATCTTCAGAATTCGAAATTATTTTGTATTTCAAAGCTGTAGATATTTGAGTCTTCTTTAATCTGGAACTTGAATCAGCTCAATCCGATATCGGAGTAAAAAGTTATGCCCAAAATACTACAGATGCGCAAAATTGGAATTTCCAAAGTTGCACTTCGTCAAAAACGCCCTTTCAAGTTTCCAATCTCCAAAATTAAAATATCAAGTCCAATAATTGCCCTTATTTGACCCATATTTCGTCCTAAATGATTTCATTAAGTCCCAATATTATTTTATCTGCAAAATAAACTAAAACACATCAAAACGTTAATCAAACCCGAGAAACTAAACAAAATATTAAGTTAAAGGGGCGGTAAATATTGATATATTTTCCGCTCATCACACCCCCAAACCTAACATTTTGCTAGTCCTCGAGCAAAACAATAAAATAAAATACAAGAAACAATTAAAATTAAACTAAGCCACTTTCGTAGGGATCACGGTTGCATTTAGCATATGCAACAAGCCTTTAAACCCCTAGGTGTCCCTAGTGGACGAGTTATAGTCTCGTGAGGGCTTACAGCAACGATACCCACAAACGTTTTACAAAAGTAAAAAGGTTTTACAAAAGTAATATTTTTGTCCTAAAGTTCTATCAGATTTCACACATTTTTATAGCAATGAAATAATTTTTCTGATTTTTCTGATTTTTTCTTTGATTTTTCTCTATTTTTTATTTATATATAATATATTCCATCTATGTAGGGAGTGTTGGGTCGGTGGCTCCCAAACCAATTGGCTTTAGGGCACCAGGTGTTAAGACACCCCTACGAACTTAATTACTCAGACTTCAGATATATATATTTTTGCAGCATCTTTGATCCATGTAACGAGCTTTGGGCCAGTGACTCCCAAACCAGTTGGTTTTAGGGCATTAGGTGTTAAAACACCCTTACAGACTTAATAACTCAGATCTCAGATATATTTTTTTTTACTCCATTGCTTTTTTGAGATGCTTCCTCTAATTAAACTAGAGCACTGAATATTACAAACTTTTCAATTTTAGCTCATGTCCGTATGTTACTATATATGTTGATAATACTTATCAACTGAGCATATGAAGATCCAGTTTAGTCAATTTTATGGAGAATTTACAAATTAAATAATTCAAAAGGAAATAAACAAAAATTAACTTGTTCCGATATAGGTTTGAGATACGTATCAGGAGTGGAAACTCTTTACTCAGCTATCTCTCACCAATTTCACCATTTTTAGTCAAAATAAAAACATAAAACCAAAATTTTTTTGTAATTTTTGAAAATTTTTCAATTTTTTTTATATTTTCAAAAAATTTTGGACTAAAAATAAAAAGAACACACAAACTAAAAACAAGGTACTGATCAACTAATTTCCTCCCCCAAACCTAAATGAGACATTGTCCCCAATGTCTTAAACAGTAGAAGAAGAGTGTAGAAGATAGTACTTGGTTAGCTGAAATTCTACAGGAAATTAAAGGTTAAGATCCAGATTAATCCGACGCCTCTTACCACGATCGTCCTCGGACCAATTTATCTTTGAAAGGATAGGGTCAACTCGTGGTTCATAGGCTATGAGTTGGTCTATTAGATCCGGAGCAGTTCTGGCAGTAAAGAGGAGTTCTTTCAAAGGTTTTGACACGAACCCATTTCTCCGGGCATCATCAAGAAACACACAAAGAAAATCATAAAATCCATCAACGTTGTACAGCCCAATTGGTTTCTGGTGTATGTTCAGGTTCGCCCAAGATAGCACAATAAAAATTTCCTCCAATGTACCCAAGCCACCTGGCAAAGCAATAAAAGCATCATCACAGTTAATCATTTCTACCAAACGTTCAGACATACCTGGCACGATCAGTTCCTCTCCGTTTGATGGTTCAATAAGATTTGCTTCTGCCAAGGGTTTTGGGATGATTCCCAAAACGTGACTGCCTTCTTCCTGTACAGCTTTTGAAACGATCCCCATAAGTCCAAGATTGCCTCCGCCATATACTAAGTGCATATTCCTTGCAGCTAAGACTCGACCCAATTCTTGTGTTGCTTCTACGTATTGTGGCTTAACACCAACACTACTACTACCGCAAAACACACAGATGTTTTCAACTCGTCTTCTTGAAGTGGCTTCCATTTTTTATATGTATTTCTTTCTCAACTCTGGATGCCTTCAAAAGTGCAATGACGGGCTGAATTTATAGTACCTGAAAGGGTGAGTAAAAATAGCACAAGTATCTCCAGAGGACGATTAGTAGCGAAATAATATTGTGATAGTAAAAAAGGTCTGGATCCTGTCGAAGAAAATAAAAGAAAACAACAAAACAAATCACAATTATTAAGAAAAGACAAAGAGATATAATATTTACAAGAAAAGTAACGGCTTGATTGACGTCTATGCGTCAGGGACAAGCTTCCCATCCAATTTTCTTATAAACTGGCCAACAGGGTCTTTTTGAGTCAGATTCCCAAGACTTAATTGTTGTCTTTCTTTTTGGAATTGTGTATGTAATTTGCGAATGGCTATGTGAACATATCCACTGGGATGCGTCTCAAGAGTTGAAGATATATCATCTAAAGACTCCTTACTCAAGCAATCCCTAATGAATTTCATTTTGTCTTCGCGATTATCAGACACCATTCCTAAAGAACGACAACGAGTATTGCAATTCCAGCGTGCACATTTGTAACAAACACTCATTTTTTAGCTCTACGTTTCTTTGCATAGGTGCTTCTTCCAAAACCAGGCAGATGTGAAATAAAAGAGTTAGAAGACTCACCTGCCAATCGAACCCGTGCTTCAATTAACCAACGAATTTCAGTAGGAATACCTCTAATCATCAGTAATCCCATCCGTTCCAAGCGAGCTTTGTAAACTTTCATCAGAGATTTTTGAGGGAGTGAAGGAAATTGCTTACGAAGATTTGCGAGAGCTTCTTCCATCTTGAAATGACTAAACCTGCAAAAATTAAACACACAAAAAATAAAACACAACAGATCACAATATATACAAAATTGCATGGGTTGCCTCTCTGCTAGCGCTAAGTTTAGAGTCGTCAGCCAGACTTGACTTCTCGAACGTTAAGCTGGATCTGAAAGTTTAACACTTTCTTTTTGTCGCTCAAATGATTCTCCCCAGTAGTGCTTGACACGCTTGTTTTTAACCTTGAAAGTCTTGTTGGAGTCAGGATCATGTATCTCAATGGCTCTATTTGGTAAAACTTTGGTGATCACAAATGGACCTGACCACCGTGATTTTGGCTTCCATGGGAAGAATTTCACCCTTGATTTGTTTAACAGTACCTTCTGCCCTGGTTCTAGTTGTATGCACACTAACTTCTCATCATGTCTTTTCTTGCCCTTTTCTTTATACAATTTGGCATCCTCAAAAGGCTGATTGTGAAATTCCTCCAATTCGTTGAGCTGGTGGAACGTTTTCTCTTCTGTTGCTTGTAGTGCAAAAATTAGCTTCTTCAGTACAAAAGACGTTTTATCTTTAGGCTCCACAGACAATTGACATGTTTTAAGTTTGTCAGTAGAACTTTACCTTTCATCAGAGTTCTGAACGGTACTGTGTATCGCATCAAGTCTGAAACATTCCTCCTTCTTTTCATCATCTGGGAAATTCATGGCTTTGAAAACATTGAATGTTACTTCTTGGTCATGTACCCTCATGGTTAATTCTCATTTTTGTACATCAATAATGGTTCGACCTGTAGCCAAGAATGGTCTCCCGAGGATGATTGGCACGTCTGCATCTTCCTCCATATTAAGAACAATAAAATCTGCTGGGAAAATGAATTTGTCAACCTTGACAAGCACATCCTCAACTATGCCTCTTGGAAATACGAGCGTTCTATCAGCAAGTTGTAGTGAGACTGAAGTTGGCATTGTTTCTCCAATCTGTAATTTACTGAAAATAGAAAAAACCATCAAGTTAACACTCGCACCTAAATCACACAGAGCCTTACCGAAGTCATGTTCTCCTATGGTGCAAGGAACAGTGAAACTGCCAGGATCTTTCAACTTTGGGGGAAGTTTCCTCTGAATGATAGCGCTGCATTCTTCTGATAATGCTACTGTCTCGTAATCTCCCAATCTCATTTTTCGTGAAAGAATGTCTTTCATGAATTTGGCATAGCTGGGCATTTGTTCCAACGCTTCTGCAAATGGAATGTTGATATGCAGCTTTTTGAAGATCTCCAGGAACCGAGAAAACTGCTTGTCCAATTTGTTCTTCTGAAGACGTTGAGGAAAAGGTGGAGCTGGAATGATCTGTTCTTTTTCCTTTGCTTCTTTTTCCTCCATATGTTGCTTTGTTTCTTTTGGAACTTCCTCAGCAGCTATTTTGGCTCCAACATCTTTGTTGATTTCAGTACCGCTTTTTAACATGATGGCATGACATTGCTCATTCCCCATGTTTCTTGGATTTGGCTCTATGTTGCTAGGAAGGGTACTTGGCAGTCTGTAACTCTGAGCATTTGCCAGTTGTCCAATTTGATTCTCCAGTGCTTTATTAGAAGCAGATTGAATTTGAATTAATGCTGCTTGGGATTGAAACATAGCATCATATCTTGCTGCTTGAGATTGAAACATAGTATCATATATTGCTGCTTGAGAGTCGTGTTTTGCTTCTATCTTTTTCAAGTGGGTCAGCACTTCTGTTATTCCTGGTTCATTTGCCTGCTCCTGGCTTTTGTTCTGTTGCTGAAATTCAGGTGGTGGATAATTTTGCTGTTGGCCTGAATTGTTGCTCCATGAAAAATTGGGATGATTCCTCCACCCTGGGTTGTAGGAGTTGGAATATGGATTGTTCCACTGTCTGTTGAAATTATTTACATAATTCACCGTTTCTTTTTGTTGGTTGAAAGATTCTGACTCAGGTGCTCCTCCAAATGGTGAACTTGTGGATCCACCATTAACTTTTATGTTAAGAGTTTCCAGATTTTTACAAATCACATCCAGCTTGGAATTCAGTGCTGTGTTGGCTCCAACTTCATAAATTCATGTAATTCTTTGGATCATGCTCCTTTCTGTTGGCCATAAAGAATTGTTGTTGGCCATTTCTTCGATTAGGTCCCAGGCTTCATCTTCTCCTTTTGCCATTAAAGCTCCTCCAGCAGCAGCATCGATTGTGGTTCTCATTATTCTAGAAAGTCCATTATAGAATGTTTGGACTTGAAGCCATTTTGAATTTCATGGTGAGGACATTTCCGGAGCAAATCTTTGTACCTTTCCCAAGCTTCGCAGAGGGATTCTGAATCTTGTTGTACAAAGAATGTGATGTCATTCCTTAGCTTTCCGGTTCTGGCTGGTGGAAAGTACTTTGCAAGAAATTTGGTGGCTAAAGTGTTCCAAGTTGTGATAGAACCTGCTGGTAGTGGATGTAGCCAAGCTTTAGCTCTGTCTTTCAGGGAATATGGAAAAACTCGCAGTCTCATTGCTTCTTCTGATGATCTGTTGTAGTTAAAAGTACCGCAAACTTCCAGGAAGTTACAGATGTGGGCACTAGGATCTTCAGTTGCATTCCCTCTGAACTGAACTGATTGCTGAATCATCTGAATGCATGTTTTGATGTCACACGCATTTGCTAGTAAGGGAGGAAGTACAATACATGAAATGAGTCTGTCAACCACCGGAATGGTTCTATCTAGAATGGGAATTGGTGGTGCAACCTCCAACGGTTCAGGTTCCATGTTAATGATTGCTTCTTGGCCTTCTCACCTTTCCCTTCTCAACTGTCTGATGGTTCTTTCAATTTCTGGGTCAAGCGGTCGGAGTTCAAAGCTTTTGGTTCGCCTCATGTACTTTCTGAGAACCTGAAACACAAGAAAACAAAAACAATAAGTAAAAAGAAATTAGATACAAGTAACGTATCTAACCCCTAAACTAATATTAAAAGATAAATAAGTCCCCGGTAACGGCGCCAAAAACTTGACCGGTGCTTACACACGCGTATAACGCTAGCACACGTATCGTTCAAGTAGTATAAAAAGTATCGATCCCACGAGGACGTAATATATAATCTATTAATTTTATGAGGTCAAATGATTACTAGTATCTAACAGGTTGTTTGATTGATTTGAAAATGTGACGATTCTAAATTTAAAAACAAGTAAATAAAATTGTTCGAAAGTAGGTTTAAGAAAATTCAATATTAAAAACTTTCTAGGGTTGTGATTTCTTCCAATATCATTTTAAAGATGAAGTGGTTATCTTAAAGTTGGGTAATATATTGATTTATTAACCTGGAACACTAAATTATGTGTAAGCCTTTGTCGATGGTCAAACATAAATACCCAGTTTAACCCAATTGAACCATATGTCTATGTCAACCAAATTATCTGGATTCATTAAGTTTAAGTTCCAATTATGGCTACCCCCGCCCGACAGGTATATATCTATCCTGTAAGGAAATCTATTAAAGGGTTATCTATCATCAAGGAAGATCGTGGACTATTGAGTCTAAGGTCTTAAACTTAAAATCCCTATGTCTAGTTCATTTTAAGTTTCCCAATTCAATTTTATTAATGGCCAGTTAATGAAAAAGCATTAAGATTAAGACTCAATAAATAAATCTTTATATTACCCAAGCTATAATCTAACCCCTTATAAACCGGTGATATTGGATTTCATCACAACCCTAGATAACTGGCTTAGTTACGACACATATTTACGGTTAGTTAAAAAAACATAAATAAAATAAAAGACATAAAATAAAATACTGAAAATTAAATACTGAAAATTAAATGCTGAAAAGTAATGCTGAAAAGTAAATGCTGAAATTAAATACTGAAAATTAAATGCTGAAAAGTAAATGCTGAAAAGTAAATTGCTGAAAAGTAAATTGCTGAAAAGTAAATTACTGAATGTAAATTGCTGAAAAGTAAATGCTGAAAATTAAAGAAAGAAAAGTACTGTGCGTAAAAGTAAATTGCGGAAAGTAAAAACTAAAAAGAAAAGAAAAGAAAGTGCGAAAGCGGAAATTAATTACTGAAAGCTGTAAACAAATAAGATACAATCTTCTTAGTATTCTTAAGGAATTCCTTAGAAGAAAGTATGAATTTTACAAATGAAATGGCTTGGTATTTATAGGCAAAATTTTGCCTCCATCAAATCATCCACCAAATCAATTATTAATTGCTCCACTAATTGCTCCACCAAATCCTTATCATGTTTGGTGATGATTTGATAATTTTTATTATTTATTTATTAATTTATTTTTTTTGCTTTGAAAATGATTGAAAGTGACTTTAATTATTACACACAACACACTTATGGATGGTTCATCAATTTCGGGCATGAAATCTTCAGAATTGGAAATTATTTTGTCTTTCAAAGATGTAGAGTTTTGAGTCTTCTTTAATCTGGAACTTGAATCAGCTCAATCCGATATCGGAGTAAAAGGTTATGCCAAAAATACGACAGATGCGCAAAATTGGAATTTCCAAAACTGTACTTCGTCAAAAACGCCCTTTCAAGTTTCCAATCTCCAAAATTAAAATATCAAGTCCAATAATTGCCCTTATTTGACTCATATTTTGTCCTAAATGATTTAATTAAGTCCCAATATTATTTTATCTGCAAAATAAACTAAAACACATCAAAACGTTCATCAAACCCGAGAAACTAAATAAAATATTAAGTTAAAGGGGCGGTAAATATTGATATATTTTCCGTTCATCAAGCTTCCTTGAGAATTGACAAAAACTCTCCAAGAGTATCATCAGTGTTCATCAGGTTATAGCTTATGATGAACTGTTTCCAAGTGTAGGGGAGAGATTGCAAGATCATATCTATGGTAATCTAAGCCTCTAAGACTATCCCCATCTTAGCCAGCTCATCTATGTCAGCAATCATCTGTACCACACGGGATTCAACAGACATGCCTTCTGACATACGTGAATGGAAGAGCTTCTTCACTAACTCATATCTCTGCGACCTCCGGTTAGATCGGTGAAGATGGTGCAACCTCGTCAACATGTTATAGGGATCTAAGTCCCTGTTCTGTCGACGGAAATGCTGAGTCATAGCAGCAAGCATAATTGACTGAGCAGTTTCACAATCATCGCTGTGATTCTTCCAAAGCTCCAGCTCAAGTAGCTCATCAGGTTTGGGCTTAGGCCCAAGAGGTCTCTGTATAGTATATAACAGCCTCTCGGCTCCAAGGACAATCCTCAGATTCATTTCCCAATCTGCAAAGTTCGTGCCCTTGATGACATTTTCGCCCATGATAATGTCTCAGACATTTCCCTTTCCTGTCATCTTGATTACGATAGTCCAACTATCTAATCAACGATATTTGGGTACAGTCTAACTGTTACAAGAAAAATAACATTATATTAGTCTAACTAATAAAATAATTTTGACGAAATAATTTGAAAGCGCGTAAAGCTAAGTATCTGAATGAAATTGCAAATTCAATACTAGTCTCCCACTATTTTTCGGCGAGCCTCTAATCCTCTGTCGAGTACTCGGGAAACCCAGTTTCCTAGTGGGCTAGGATCCCGTTAAATAACACACAACCTTGACTTTGGCCAACAAGCTGTATGATATTTAACTAGGTAGATCTCGAAGATCAATTGGATCTAATCCAATTCCTAGATCCGGTAGGTGGACATCCAAGTCCGAAACATATATACAATATATATGCCAATATATCCAATATATTTTCCTAACTTTTTCCTCTGAATCAACTAAGCCTTGGCTTTGGCACAACAAGCTTAATGATTCCATTTAAGCGGGACCCATTGACATGGAAAGTTTCGTAATCAATGTCGATGGACAAGAAGTGATCTTGACTTTGGCCAACAAATCACGACTTGGACAAGACACCAATATTGACAAAGGTCTTGACTTTGGCCAACAAACCAATGCCAACTTTGGATCTTGAGTAAGAATCACTCAACGGAATGAAAAATGCTTAATATGATTTAAGGGTTTTTCGCGTAAATTGGCAACCAATTTATTATCTTTGTTAAGGTCTCATCATACACCCTTAAGCATGCTTCTAAAACATCATAAGGCGCGAAAAGTAAATTAATAATGATATGCGGATGGATATTTAAACAGATTGTTCCTAGAACATATCGCTCCATTTCCTCTCCCCGGCTAGCACTATTCTACTTCTACCCAATTACATAATACAATAATAGAAACCTCATTAACATTGAGGGGAATTAGGTGAGAAGAGAATACAAAGAGATAATAAGAGATAAGGCTGGACACGCAGGTCCAATTTATAAATTCCAAATTTACAATAATTTCCAAAATTACCATTTCCCTTCTAATATCCATCTGATATACGCTATTCATTCAACACATCTATATATTCATTCATAGCATGCATTACAACCAATCTAATCCAATTAATTAGTCTTTAATTATGTGACCATCCAATGTTCAAACAACGATTTGATTTTGCGTGAGTCCAACTCGTTTGAGAATAAGCACTCAAAGTACGAATTCTTGAATTATATCGAACTACTCGTTAAATCTAATTTAAGTCGTATTCAATACTAATTCTTTCATTTAATTCCAAATTCAATATTTACACTTTTTATGCGCTTTAACGACTTAGATTCCAAATCTAATCTTATCGGGTCTCAAAGCCCAACTAACATCCAATGTTCGTTTAATTAATGTCCGATGGGCTTTCAATTGATTTCATAAGGCATGGGCTTTGGTCAATACGGGTCAAACCCAATTACCAAGCCCAAGTAAGGAATCACCCTCATTTGCCATAAAACCAATATCAAGCCCATAAGGCCCAATTAAACTTTAAAGCTCATTTATTACATTTGGACTTAATGGAATGATTTAGGCCCAATTTGGATCCAATCCAATTGGCTTAAACCAACTTGGCCCAACCAAGCCCATTATGCCAAATATAATAATTTCAAGCCCAATTCAAAATTAAGCCCATTAACCAAATTTTAAAATTCCAAATTTTATAACTTAATTAATTAAAGTGTAATACATCAATTAATTAACTAAATCAATATTTCCAAAATACAATTTAACCAATTAATTATGTATCTCATTGTTCAATTAATGTCCAACATTTTTGAATCAAAAATCATGTCCAATACATGCCATCAAGTTCTCGGCCAAGGTAAGGAATTTAGTCCAATTTCATTTTTCAATCCAATCAAATTACAAATCGACATTTCCATTCGATTCAACTCATCCAATGATCATCAAAACAAAAAATACCAAGACCTAGGGTAGTAATCACATTCGGCCAAGCCTAATGGTGGGGCAAAATTTGATACAATCAATATTTGTTGAAATTGATCTAATCACATCTCATTTCATCAACATACAAGCATACTCAACCATTCAATTTAATCAAATCATGCTCACATGGATTTTCCCCAAATTTTACCCTAATACATTTCATGCTCATTATAGGCTCAATGATACCATTGTTGGTTTCTATGATTAGTCCTAAGATCATAATGAACAAAGAAATGTGAATGAATAACGAAGAAGAGTGGCGGAAACACACTTACATCGATCGGTTTAAGGATGCGTCAAACAACAAAATTCTCCTCCAAGGTGCTCCAAGATTCGGCCAAGACAAAGTAGAAGCTCCAAGCTTTAATTTGATTTTACCAAGCCCTTGAATAGATTTCCCTATCACCTCTTGATGATCCTTGAAGAGTGCTAGCCCTTAGTGAATTTTTGCAACAAAGATTCACACCTTTCCTTCAAACTTTTGGCTAAGAAAATGAAGAAAATGGAGAGAAAAAAACTGGTTCATAGTTTCGGCCTTGGGAGAGAGAAGAGAAGATTCTGTTTTTCTATTCTATTTTGGCTTCAAAAACCGTATACAAGAGTTAGAAAAAAAATTACCAAATTTTGGTATTAACTTTTTCAAAAAGTCAACAAGCATTTTAGCTCCAAAATTGTAATAAATGGCCACACCTAACTCCATCATGAATAGTGACAACATGTCACTCACCAAAAAGTGACTTTGACATCTATCACAAATAAATGACAAGTGATGTGACTCACGATGTGACTTGTGGGCCCCACTCGAATTCAAAATGCGAGTGGGCCCGCAAACACTTCCGGGCTCGGTTTCGCTAATTCTGAATTAACGAACTTCTGTCGCGACGTAATTAAATAATCATGCCTAGTGAAATTACTATTCACATCGCTAACGAATTAATTTTAAATTAACTTGTTTGCCCGAATTAAAATCTAATTTTAATTCCGCGTCGAAATCCAATTTCGTTTAATATATCGAATATATTATTTTGTCGATTAATTCCAAATTAATATTTCTCTCTCTTCAATAATACTTTATCTAAGATAAAGTGTCTCCGCAATTAATCCCAGATTAATTATGCTCGGATCATACGTCATCGGTGAATCTTCGGGAAGCGACCAAAGAGATCCCTGGATATGTTGGCAGTAAATACAGTCGTCGGACTATCCGAACACGTACGTACCTCGTACTACGTTTTTACCGATTTACGAGACAAAGTTGGCTTCTAGTAAAGCGCCATGCCTACCCAATTCTCCAGAAATATTCTTACTGGAATATACGATCTATATCAGGCGTAGTATACCATAGTATTGTGTATTGCGATCCAGTATCGGATGTCACGTGCAAGGCCTGGGGCTGGAATAGTGTCTGCCCCGTACGAAGCACATATCGGATTTCAAGCAACTAGTCTCTTTGAATCGGATAATCATGACCTTTTCATATTATCCCAATGGTTGCAACACAATAGAGAACCAGTTCTGAATCCCTACGTGATCATCATCTCCATATGTCTAAAGTGATACTTCCGTCTTGACATCACATCCAATACACTACGATTCTCAATAAACCCAGAAGAAGCATACACAGAACCTGTTAAAGCCCTGGACGACCAAAACCAAAGTTTACCGATTGTCGCAAGTACTAGCGATGCAAGTCTCAGGTTAAGACCAAATACACCTACCATGAAGCGGACTCCCATAGACACATATACATACTACCAATGGGATTCCGCGGGGGCTATCCAGAGCGAAGCTGTTTTCCATACCATCGGTAAAACACAACCTCTTATCGCACTTGCATAATTATCCTATATTTAAATATATGAGAACTATGTTGTTATGCCCTCACAATGCGCACAAGTGCAATACTAGTCTATTCCGTATTATCGATGTCCAATCTCGATAATACTACGACTAGGGATATTTAATGATTAAACCTTAATGGATTGATATTGTCTCATATCATCTCAATCCGGAACTAATCATATGGACTTTTACCATTTATATTTCAAAGTAAATAAATTACAAAACGGTAAAAGGCAATTTCATTACTATATAGTTAATTTTGTACAAAAACACAATGTCTTTTACAAACAGTGATGCTATGGGTCATAACTGTCCAACAGATACTGCAGCATCATACCACGTCACGCCTCACAAAGATTTCTTCACATCCTACAAAGCATGAGACTTGGATTTAGTGAAGATGTGAAATATCAGTTCCTCTGGGATAGTAGGAATGAGTGATATTCAGTTGCTGACAAATATCGGGTATATATTAACCTTGAAGGATGTCCTGCATGTTCCAGAACTTCGGCTGAATATACTCTCGGGGATAGCCCTTGACAAACAGGGCTATAATTGTCACTTCAGAAATGGCACATGAAGAATGACAAAAGGTGCCATGGTTATCACCCGAGGACTTGTTTGCGGCACACTATACAAGACTCATGTGAAGATTTTTGCAGACAGCCTCAATATAGCTTAAAAGTAGGCTTATCAAAATCTGTGGAATCAGAGACTCGGTTATATGAGTGAGAGGGGGTTATCTATCCTGACCAAGAATGAGCTTACCAATGATGTTGCACTAGGTCTTTGCAACTACTACTTGTTTGGTAAACAACACAGAGTCTCGTTTAAATTCTCTTATTCGAGAATATCAGAGTTGCTCAGTCTGGTGCACTTTGATGTTTGTAGTCCCTTGGAGGTTGATTCACTGGGTGGTAACAAGTATTTTCTGACTTTCATTGATGATGCTTCTCGGAAAATCTGGGTGTATTTCCCGAAGACAAAGGATCAGGTCAAAGATCAATTCAAGTTGTTCCACGCAATGGTAGAACATGAAATTAGGAAGAAGCTAAAGTGCCTCCGTACAGACGATGGAGACGAGTACAGTTCTAGGAAGTACCTACTGTAGGAGACACGACATTCGACATGAGAGAACTATTTCACGCACCCCACATGATAATGGTGTAGCTGTAAGAATGAACCGCACCATTGTGGAGAAAGTCATAAGTATGATCAAAATAGCTAAGCTGCCAAAGCCATTCTGGGGAGAGGTTGTTCGTACTGCCTGTTACCTAATCAACAGATCACCATCTGTACCATTGAATTCTGAAATTCCGGAGAAAATGTGGTCTGATATGAATCCCTCATACTCTCACCTTAGAGTATTTGGATGTTTAGCCATTGTACATGTATCCAAGGAGCTCAAGCAGAAGCTCGATGCAAGGACAACTCCATTTATATTCCTAGGTTATGGAGATGAAGAATTTGGATACATACTATGGGATCCGAAGAAAAATATGGTCATCGGAAGCCATGATGTAGAGATTCTTGAAGACCAGACAATTGAAGACATTAAAATGCCCAGAATGTCTTCCAATTTCAGTGCCGATAGAAATCCAGACTTAGCACCAGCACAATTGACCACATATATTGAGCACAATGAAATTTCAGAAGCAGAAACATAGGAAGCAGATAAGGATGTTGAGCAGGGGGAGACATAGCCTGCTCCATCAGAGATTACAAAAGAGCGTGTTGAGTAGGGGAGCCGCAACCTGCTCCACTACATGCTAAAGAATCATCCATAGTTTTGGATGATGACAGACCTCGTGAAACCTGTGGACCTCAGACAAAAATATCTGAGCGAGGCATGATTCCATTAACCAGATATCTGGGATCCGAATATATTATGCTTACTAATGAGGGGGAGCTAGAGAGTTCCCCATAAAGTAAGAAGACATTGAGGAGTAAATGGATGAAGAAACATGGGAGCGGAACTGTGCAGAGATATATCAGAAGATTACTATGCAGATACACAACAGAAGATTATTGTGCAGAGATATAGCAGAAGTGTGTTGTGCAGATACACAACAGAAGATTATTGTGCAGAGATATAGCAGAAGTGTGTTGTGCAGAGACACAACATAAGAATACTCTGCAGAGACACAACATGAGAATACTGTGCAGAGATGCAGTGAAATGTGCTTTACAGAGACACAGTCAACATGTCAACAAAGGTGGTCAATCGGGACAAGCTAGAGCTGTCAGATGAAGATCGTTTCAGACGCAGCTGGATATGGAGAATTGCAATGTATCCAGCTGCCACCTTCTACCATTTCTGCACCAATCCAAACCACTTTAGGCGGTGATTGAAAAATGGAGAAAACATCCAAGGAAATTTAGGTGCAACTTTGAAAATGATGGAAGATTATAAGTTAACTTTAGGTGGATTACTATTGCTTTGTTGATAAATTTGAGCATGTATTTTGCTATAGATATGGAGCTTGGTTCTAACCTCAAAGCACCCCAAAAATTACAAGCTTCATGGCAAGAGAGCTTGGAGAGTAGAGAGTGAAGACTTTTTTGTAAAGTTTAAACACTTTGTAATTCTATTCTTGTAAGTAATAGAGATTCAGTTTTTCTTTCAACAACACTCTAGTGTGATCAGAGAATCACAACATATGTCTATCATTTTATCTGGATAAACATCTGAATTGGTCCACAATTAATATAACTTACGAAAATTGAAGAAAATAATGGAACAAAATTTGGCCACTCAATAAAAATAGAGCACATGCAGTACTAATAATTGAACATAGGTACACTATCCCGAGCTCTTGCAGTACTAATAATTGATCACGGGTAAATCTGGTCATGGTTATGGTTAGGAACCGAAACCAAATAGAAATCGAAATGGGAGGAATCGGCCAGTTTCGGATTCAGAACCATATTATTTGGTTCAGCTAGGGTTCTACCCTAGCTTAACTAAAAAGAACCGGATGATTCCAATGGTTCGAACCGAAATCATTAAAACCGTCTGATTCCAACCGATTCCATGGTTCCAAGCGGAATCGTAACGATTCCTGTTGGAACCGTTTGTACCCAAGGCCATGCATGCATGCAGGTCCAACGACTACTAGCCGTTGGGCCAGCAGCAGTAGGGAGCCGTTGAATTTTTTTATTTTTGTTAAATAAAATTATTAAATTACCCTTAATAATATCAATAAAACAACTAATTTTAGGGGTAATTTAGGTATCACAAAAATAATCCAAAGATATATAAATAAGGATCATATTTTATTTTTCAACACACCAATTCTCTCATTCTCAATTATCTCAATTTCCTTAATTCTCTCATCTTCAATTTCTCCATTTTATTTAATTTTTCAATTCTTCAACATTAACAAAAAATGACAAGCTCATCTGAGAACACTATGTCCAATGTCTTAACCCAAGAGAGCAGTCAAAGTATCGATATACGGAAAAAAGAAGTTAAGTCTCGATCTTCCGATATTTTGAAAATTTATGTTCATTTAGTCGAAACTGAAAATGAATGTCCAATAGTGATATGCAACTATTATGATATATCTTACAAATTTACTGGATGATTGGACCCGATCTTTAGAAGCAACAGCATGTGTGAATGATTAGACCCGAGATGACTAAGGCAACAAGAGGATGCCCCTGATGACTTTGAAGACTTGTTCGATAATGCATCTGCAAGTGCAAGCAGAACATAAGCTTTAGAAGTAACAATGTGTGTGGATGATTAGACCCGACATAACTGAGGCAACAAGAAGATGCCCCTGATGACTCTGAAGACTTGTTCGACAATGTATCTGCAAGTGTAAGCGGAACGGGAGCTAAATGGTCAATAACAAGTATAAATAATGATGATGAGTGAATAATTATAATTGGGAACTATCTAATAATGTAATGGAATTACGGGAGTTTTAATTCCTCTCATCCCAAGAGAATACGTAGGCAATTTAAATTTTTAAAAATTTAAGTTCAAACTCTTTTATTTTATTTTTAATTTAAGTTTTTAATTTAATGTAATATAAATTTAAATTAATAATTTCAAGTTAATAAATTTCAAATCCCATTTTTATTTTATTTTTTAAAATTAAAATTTTATTTTTTAAAATAATTTAAAAAATTGGAACTGAATCGAAACAATCCGGTCCGATTGCGGTACGGTTTCAATTCAACATTCTTGTGGAACTAGAAAGTGGACGGTTCGGTTCCGGTTCAGAACCATACCAAACCGGTGGCTGGGTCTAATCACGGATACACTTTCCCCTCAGAAATCACTATATATCATTTATCTCTATTATTTTCAAAATATTCCATAAATATTTCTTTTAAAAATATAACTTTACGAATTTATTATTTATGAAATAAAATAATATTAAATAAAAAATAAATACCAAAATATAAATTATAAAATATAAAAAAATTGACAACTTATGCCTATTAACTTATTATATACATTACCACAGACACATAATATAAAAATATTTTTCAATTAATGTACCTTATCTAAAGGTTACACCTTAATATTTTTTTTGTACTCATATATTATTTCTCAATTTCTAAAGTAGTGAAATAATAATAACTCAAATAAATAATTATGATAGATTAGTAAAAGTTACTATTATTAAATTTATTAGATTTATAATTTTATTAATATTCTCAAGATTTAATAAAAAGAATATAAACAGATCAATAATCACATGAATATAGTAATATTCAAAGACAAAAATATAGGATAATCTTAATTTTTTTGAGGAGTACGGTAGCCTCACATGGTCTACTCAAACTTAGCCACAAGTACATCCCAGCCATATTTTAATCACAACCACACTTCCATACAAATACATTTTAACTTATTATCTGGTTGTTCTTGCGTCTTCAATTCTCCAAGCTAAGAATAAATATCCCACTTTCATCATTTCTTTATCTTCATCACACAGATGTCTTGGTTATGGACTTCACCTGTTCTTACTGCAATTTTCATTTTCCTGCAAGCACTTTCTTGGAAAACAAATACAAAGAACAAGAAGAAATTACCTCCAGGGCCGAAAGGGTTTCCAGTTTTCGGATGCCTTCATTTGTTAGGCCAGCTTCCTCATAGATCTTTACATAAACTAGCCAAAAAATATGGCCCCATCATGCACTTACGCTTAGGCTTAATGCCTACGATTGTTGTCTCATCGCCTCAAGCAGCTGAGCTTTTTCTCAAAACACATGATCTTGTTTTTGCAAGCAGGCCTCCTCTTCAAGCTGCTATTCATGTTTCTTATGGCCAAAAGAATTTTGCACTTGCCCCATACGGGTCTTATTGGCGAACAATCCGAAAAATATGCACATTAGAGCTGTTGAGTAGTGTCAAGATAAATTACTTTCAGCCCATTAGAAAAGAAGAGCTTAATCTTTTGATTGCATATATCAAAAAGGCGGTGCTGACTCGTTGTGTTGTTGATTTAAGTACCAAGGTTTCGGCTATGAGTGCTGACATGACTTGCAGAATGGTGTTTGGGAAGAAATATTCGGATGATGAGTTTGATGAGAGAGGGTTTATGAGTGTGATTCAAGAGGGCATGGAATTGTTTGCAAAGCCTAATTTGGGTGATTACATTCCACAAATTGCAGGGCTTGATCTTCAGGGGCTGACAAAGCGTATGAGGGCTGTTGCCAAGGTGTTTGATAGGTTTCTAGAGAAGATTGTTGATGAACATGTTCAATCTAAGGATGAAAATAGACAGAAGGATTTTGTTGATGTCATGTTGAGCTTTGAAGGTTCTGAAGAAACTGAGCACAAGATCGAACGAGAGCATACTAAAGCCATAATCTTGGTAAGTAGATATCAAATTATCATCATTTGTCCTTCTGTCTTGTGTATCATAATTAAAATTACCAGAATCATCTTTTTTTTTTCATATGAGTATACATAGACATTTGATTGATAATTCGTAAGGAAGATGATCCTGATACATTATTAACTCAGAACTTTTTTTTTGCGTAATAATTTTACTTTAATTTCAGGACATGCTAGCAGCAGCAACAGACACTTCAGCAACGGTAATCGATTGGGCACTTTCAGAACTCATCAAGCATCCTAAAGTAATGACGAAACTACAAAAAGAGTTAGAAAATATTGTGGGATTAAACAGAATGGTTGAAGAAACCGATTTACAAAACCTTGAATATCTGGACATGGTTGTCAAGGAAACCTTGAGGCTTCATCCTGTAGCACCATTGTTACTTCCACACGAATCCAACGAAGACTGCACAGTTAACGGATTCCACATACCCAAAAAAACAAGAGTAATTATAAATGTTTGGGCAATTGGAAGAGATCCTGAAGCATGGAATGATCCTGATAAGTTTTTTCCTGAAAGATTTGTTGGTAGTAGTATTGATCTTTATGGACATGACTTTCAGCTTTTGCCGTTTGGTTCTGGCCGCAGAGGATGCCCTGGAATGCAATTGGGACTCACCATTGTTAAGCTCGTGTTGGCACAACTTGTGCATTGCTTTGATTGGGAGCTTCCTGATGGTATGTTGCCAACTGAATTGGACATGACAGAAGAGTTTAGTCTTGTAACTCCTAGGGCTAAACATCTTTTAGCTATTCCTAGTTATCGTCTTAACATTTAATTTCGATGTTATTACAATGTTATCCTTCTGGAGGTAGTTAAGCAATTAATAATGCTGACTCATCATGGATCCTCATTTTTATACCGACTTCATTAGCTCGAGGCCATCTTGTTTGCTTAAGCCCAACGTTCTCATTTTTTGCAAGACATTCACTAGTCATGATACTATATTCTGGTCATAATGCACTATTAGGAGTATGGTAAAATATTTCCCAAACTCCAGTCCTTTATTTTTTCAATATCGAGAGCTTGCGATCGGTGTTAGAAACTTGAGTACAAGTTTGATTATCTCTCATTGGTCATACTGCTCTGCTATGAGTAGGATAAAATATCCCCAAACAATAAGGATGCTTAATACCACAAAGAGAGAAGGTAAGGTGAGTATTGTTGGGTATTCTAGGTCAAACCAAAATCAATTAAGCAATGAAATGTGCGAATACAACAAAGTAAAGTAGCGGAAATACTCACTTTGATCGGCTTTTGCGATGCGAAGACAACAAAAATTATGCTCCATGGAATTCGGCCAAGCCCCTTTGTTGTGCTCCTTGTGTTGATCTTCAAGCTCCAAGCTTTAAGTGTTGAATCCATGCTCATAGATGGGTTTCCCTATCACCTTTGAATGATCTCTTTAGTGTGCTAGCACTTGGAAAATTTTGCAACAAATTGTTTCCTTTCCTTCTTACAACTCTCGGCCAAGCAAGAGATGGAGAGAAAATTTTGGCTCAAAGCCGTGAGTGAGGAGAAGAGAAAGATGAAGTGTGTTGTTTGTTTTGATTTCAAAAATCAAATACAACTTTTTAATTTTCCAAAACTTGGTAAAAGGCATTAATGCCTCTCACCAACTCTCATCACTCAAAAGTGACGATGTCAATCACCAAAAGTGACAAGACTTCCATCACTTGAGTGACTAATGATGTGACGCGTGATGTGATTTGTGGGCCGCACTTTAATTCAAAATGCGAGTGGGCCCCGCAAACACATTCCGGGCTCGGGTTCGTTAATTCAGAATTAACGAACTTTCCGTTGCGACGTAATTAAATCAAATTTAATTAAATAATTATACCTAGCAAAATTACTATTCACGTCACTCGCGAATTAATTCTAAATTAACTCGTTCGCCCGAATTAAAATCCAATTTTAATTCCGCGTCGAAATCTAATTTCGTTTAATATATCGAATATATTATTTTAAAAATTAATTCCAAATTAATCGTTCTCTCTCTTTTAATAGAATTTTATCCCAGATAAAATTCTCCGTAATTAATCCTAGATTAATTTTCTCTCTCTAATAATTAATCCTAGATTAATGATGTTCGAGTCATACGTCATCGGTGAATCTTCAGGAAGCGACCCATGAGATCCCTGGATATGTTGGCAGTAAATCCGGTCGTCGGACTATCCGAACACGTACGTACCTAGTACTATGTTTTTACCGATTTACAAGACTTGGTTGGCTTCTAGCAAAGCACCGTGCCTACCCAATTCTCCAGAAATATTCTTAAAGGAATATGTAATCTGTATCAGGCGTAGTATACGTAGTATTGTGTATTGCGATCCAGTATCGGATGTCACGTGCTAGGCCTGGGGCTGGAATTGTGTCTGCCCCGTACGAAGCACATATTAGATCTCTGGTAACTAGTCTCTATAATCGGATAAACATGACCTAGTCATATTATCCTGATAGCTGCAACATATAAGAGTACTAGTTTCGTATCATACGTGACCATCATCTCCATATAACTGGAGTGATACTTCCATCTTGACATCACACCCAATACACTATGATTCTCAATATACCCAGAAGGGCGTACACAGAACCTGTTAAAACCCTGGACGACCAAAACCAAAGTATATTGATTGTCGCAAGTATTAGCGATGTAAGTCTCAAGTTAAGACCAAATACACCTACCCTGATTCAGACTTCCATATACACATATTCATACTACCAATGGAATTCTGTGGGGTCTATCCAGAGCGAAGTTGTTTCCGTACCATCGGTAAACACAACCTCCTATTACACTTGCATAAGTATCCAATACTTAAATATATGAGAACTATGTTGTTATGCTCTTACAACGCGCACAAGTGCAATACTAGTCTATTCCGCATTATCGATGTCCAATCTCGATAATACTACGACTATGGATATTTTAATGATTAAACCTTAGTGGATTAATACTGTCTCATATCTTATTAATCTGATATTAATCATATGGACTTTTATCTTTTATATATCTTTGTAATCCAATTATAAATGATAAAAGAGCAATTTCCTTTGTCACATAGTTAATTTATACAACAACATCATGTTCTGTACAAATAGTGATGCTATGGGTCATAATTGTCCAACAATCTCCCACTTGGCCTATAGCCAATCACTCAAGTGTCCTACACCTGAACTATGTACGGGTCGCTCAAACTTCTGCTGAGAAACTGCTTTCGTCAGCGGATTTGCATGGTTATCATCTGATGCGATTTATTTGATCATCACATCGCCATGATGTATGATCCGACGAATCAGATGAAATAATTGAAGTATATATTTGGATCATTGATGAGACCATTAATTCTTTAGCCTGTGCTATAGCCTAGCTCAGCTGCTAACAGAACTGCACCTAATCTGATTAGGATTATTATAGATCCAAATCGCTTCTATTGCTGCCTCAGCTACAACAATATTCCGCTTTTGTTGTTTATTCGGCAACAGTATCTTGCTTGGAAGATTTCCAGCTCACTGTTCCGTTATTCAAACTATATAATACCCTTATTACGACTTATAGTCGTTTTTATCGGTTTGGAAACTTACAGCGGTGAACCCAGTCACTTCAAGTTATCCTTCTCCATAACTTAAGAAAGCATCCTTAGTTCGTCTAATATACTTAAGGATGTTCTTAACATCAATCCAGTGACTATCACTTGGATTGGCCTAATTGTGACTCCATATGCTCAAAGTATATGAGACATCAGGTCGCGTACATATATTTCAATGTACGAGTTCTCGGAGAGTGCCAACAACTTTTAGATCTATCCCAGTAGATATTTATTCCTAGAGTAAAAGTTGTCTCTCCCAAGTATTCTACGGAGAATTTTCATGAAAGCCAAGCTTTCACCGATTTATGGGAATATCATTTCCAAGAAATGATATATCATCATTATTTAGGACAATCACTGTCAATGCGCTCCCACTAACCTCCTATTATATACACAAGAATCATTTTCATTTTGAATTAAATCATATACCATTATGATTACATCAAAATGATAGTTCCAAGAACGCAATGCTTGCTTCAATCCATAAATGGATCGATTTAACTTGCAAACCTTGTTTGCATGTTATGGTACGACAAAACCGTCAGGATGTTGTAAACATCCTCTAAAAGGTTTCCGTTTAAGGAAAGCGGTTTTGACGTCCAGCTGCCATATTTCGAAAATGAAACATGCAGTATTAGCAAGTATTATCCAAATGGATTTTAATCAAGGCAATAAGTAAAAGGTTTCGTCGTAATCGACACAATGTTGATAACGATACCTTTTCACTACAAGCCTAGCTTTGTACGTTGGTATGTTTTCATCCATGTATGTCTTCCTTGAAGACTCATATAGTACCAATAGGCACAATGCCTTCCGGTACATCAATCAGTGTCCAAACTTGGTTGGTATACATGGAATCCATTTCGGATTTCATGACACTTTTCTATGAAATGAGTCGATACCTTGTATCACTTCCTTATACGTAGTCGTTTTGTCTTCCTCAATAAGATTGACATCTTAACGAGGTGAGATCAGAAACCCATACCTCCCAGGTTGTTTTCTGACTCTCACCGACTTACGCGGTTCTTGTGTATTTGAAAATTGTGGTACACTTTATGTCAAATAAATAAAACCAGCCATTAAGGCGGTAATCTTTTTAATTTGAATTATAATTTCTATATTATAATTAAGGGAGATTAATCTAAATTAAAATAATAAAAGCTTCACCCTTCCCCAGTGGAAAATTAACTACAAAACATAAAAGAAATGAGAAGAAGAACTACTATTATTATTACTACTGAAAATTAAAATACATAAAATAAATATTATTTATATATACAAAACTAGATGCAATCCTCTAAAAACAGGGAAAAGCTCCCAAGGAAATCACACCAAATGAAGTGGTGAAGGCCTCAATTTATAGGCAAATTCGGCATCTGGCGTCGCGACGCCAACTTCCTTCTTGCGTCGCGATGCTGGCTCTGTTGACTTGGTCCACGCAGGTTGACCACGCGTGTTCTGTCGGCAGAATCTGGTGATGACATGTGTCACACGGTAAAGGTGGTGCAATGAGAAGACGACACATGGCAAATGGTGATTGGCTGAGCTTTCGGTCCAATGAACATATGACATGTGGCACGCGTTTAGGATTGGTCCAATGAGAGATTAACACGTGGCAGCGTATGATTCACCGGTGATTCGGTCCAATGACAACTCGACACGTGGCACGCGCTTGCTTTGGTCCAATGAGATTTCGACACGTAACAGACGGTGCATTTTAGCAGATCCTCTGTGATGATGACACGTGTCACGGTGCACGTTAGCAAAGTCGGCGCACGTTAGCAAGTCCAATTTCTCAGATTCTGACACGTGTCCCTCGGCGCACGTTAGCATGACCGGCGCACTTTAGGCGTCGCGACGTGTAGAGTCTTGGCTTCGCGACGCAGAAAATTTACCGAATTGCCCTTTTGTCAATTTTTCTCTATTTTGGCCCCAAATTGCTTCCAATGCTTTCCCAACTTTATTTATCTGCAAAATAACACAAAACACATCAAAACGTTCACAAAACTCGAGAAACTATACAAAATATTAGGTTAGATGAGTGGGAAATAGTGATATAAATACCACTAATCAGAGTCTCATTGAGAACCACCCATGGAAGGCACACACGGGGTGTCTATGTCCCCCATGGGGATTTGCCTGACCGTCCGGATCGCTGCATCCATAGCCTGGTTATTCAAGACACTGAATTGTAAGGTTCAAAATTTTGTTTTAGGGGCCTCAGGCAGGACGCTGCCTTGGAGAACCCGATTTGTTGTTTTTTACTTCTTGAATTTTCGTATGGGTATGTGCTAAGTCACCTCCATTTTCTGATAACTTTACTTTGATCCAATCTTTGTTTTTTACTGGTCTGGCAAGGGGACGCCCGAGCCAGGATCCGCAGAGCTTTCAAGGTTGAAATCTTCCCTCGTGTAAGTCTCAAGCGTTCCACCAGCTCGGGGCTGGATTCGTTCAGCCGAGACTGTTATTTTCCACCGGAACGGGGCTGGAATCGTTATGCCGAGTCTAAATTGTTCCACCGGATCGGGGCTAGATTTGTTCTGCCTAGTCTAAGTTGTTCCACAAGCTCAGGGCTGGATTCGTTCCGCCGAGATTGTATTATTCCACCAGATCGGGGTTGGATTCATTCCGTCGAGTCTAAATCGTTCCACAAGATCGGGGCTGGATTCGTTCCGCCAAGTCTAAGTTGTTCCACCAGTTCAGGGCTGGATTCTTCCACCGAGACTGTATTGTTTAACCAGTTCGGGGCTGGATTCGTTCCGCCGAATCTGTATTGTTCCACCAGTTCGAGGCTGGATTCGTTCTGCCGAATCTGTATTTTCCATCAGCTCGGGGCTGGATTCGTTCCGCCAAGACTGTATTATTCCACCAGTTTGGGGCTGGATTCGTTCCATCGAATCTGTATTGATCCACCAGCTCGGGGCTGGATTCGTTCCACCGAGACTGTATTGTTCCACCAGATCGGGGCTGGATTCGTTCCGCTGAGTCTAAATCATTCCACAAGATTGGGCTGGATTCGTTCCACCGAGTCTAAGTTGTTCCACCAGTTCAGGGCTGGATTCGTTCCACCGAATCTGTATTGTTTCACCAGTTCGGGGCTGGATTCCTTCTGTCGAATCTTTATTGTTCCACCAGCTCGAGGCTGGATTCGTTCTACCGAGACTGTATTGTTCCACCAGTTCAGGGCTGGATTCGTTCCATCGAATCTGTATTACTCCACCAGCTCAGGATCGGGGTGAATCCCACCGAGTCTATTTCTTCAATCTGGGACGCTACATCCCCCAAATCCAAGTGTCCTTCCCATCTCGGGATCGGGGTGAATCCCACTGAGTCTATTTCTTCGGTCTGGGGACGCAACATCCCCCTAAATCCAATTGTCCTTCCCAGCTCGGGGTCTGGGTGAATCCCACCGAGTCTATTTCTTCGGTCTGGGGATGCAACATCTCCCAGAGCCAAGTGTCATTCCCAACTCGGGGTCAGGGTGAATCCCACCGAGTCTATTTCTTCGATCTGGGGACGCAACATCCCCCCAGTGTCAAGTGTCATTCCCAGCTTGGGTTCGGGGTGAATCCCACCGAGTCTATTTCTTTGGTCTGGGGACGCAACATCCCCCAGAGCCAAGTGTCTTTCCCAGCTCGGGGTCGGGGTGAATCCCATCGAGTCTATTTCTTCGGTCTGGGGACACAACATCCCCCCAGAGCCAAGTGTCCTTCCCAGCTCGGGGTCAGGGTGAATCCCACCGAGTCTATTTCTTCAATGCTATTACAATGTTATCCCTATTAGTGAAATAACTATAAATAAATAAATATGAATCAACGTTTAAAATAATTCAAATATACGTTTAAGATTGATAATGTGTGTGTATATATATAAAATTAACAAAAGAATTATGAACACCACAATGAGATATATGGTTCGACTCCAATCCTTCGTCCAATGGAGGAAAGTATGTCATTTTATTATTCTTGAGCTATCATTACATATCAAAATCTCTCCCCGTTATATTTTCATTCAATCTCTTTTTCTCAATTTATAGATATGCAATTATGGTTTTCTACCGCTTTCTTTATCATTGGATCATGGGTTAGGAAGTTAAAGGTAGTTATTATAGTAGTTGTTGTTGAATACAGCATGAACTCAGCATGTAGTATGCATGCATAATACATGCAATCACCGAAAGCTTGAAAAGATGGCCACCGAAAGTTGATGTGTTTGCTGCCAATTTGCATGCTAGCTTGATTCAAGTTGCCAAACCTTGTGACACTGTTCACACGGTTTTGGGCACTATAAATTTGAGCCTTCAATCCATTGTTTAGTATCCCCAAGATCCTGTAATAGAGAGTAAAGTGGTGTGAGAGTTTTTTGTAAAACTTAAGTTAGAAGCTTTGTAATTCTTTTGTTGTGGTGTAATAAAAGAAGAGTTTTCTCTCATTTCATCTCTATTGTGTGTGTTTATCATAACAAGTGATATCAGGAGCTAAGGTTCCACAGTGGGATCCCGAAACTCAGAAACAGAGGTTCGGTTCGGAAAACTGGTTCCGATGAAATTTGTCAAAAATCAATTTTGAGCATACCATTGGATTTTTCACTTCGAGACGACCACAGTGGTATTTTTCAGCGATCAAACGGAGGTCCAGTGAGGTCACACGCGCCACACGCGCCGAACAGAGGCTGCCTCACGCGCCACCACTCTGGCCACGCGCCCCACACACTTCTGAAGGTTGAAGACGCTGACGTCAGTGCCACATCATCATCCAGTCAGCACCTAGTCATCGCCACATCAGCCAATCTGGCACAGTCAGCAGCCCAGTCATCAGGACACGTCAGTTTCCCAGTCAGTTGTCACGTGTCATCCAGTCAGCGACACGTCAGCGCCACGTGTCTGACAAGTCATCACCCCTGCCACGTCATAAAAAATCTGGTAAATTTCAGAAAGGTCCCTATATTTTTTCAAAATTACATTTTAGTCCTTGATCTTTCTGTAATTGCATTTTGGCCCCTGAACTTTCGAAATCTATACTTTGGCCCCTGTATTTTATGAAATTTGTAATTTGGTCCCTGTGTCGGAGTTTGACAAACGAAATATCATTTCCACCATTTTTGACCATTCCGGAAGTAACGGTGTGTTCCGTTTTTTGAAATTCAACTTAGAATTCTTATGATGGATGGGGGCAACCGAAAAATGATTATGTTGACTAGTACCAATTATTTCACATAGAAATGAAGGATGAAAGACCTTATATATATGAAGGATTATGATGGGTCGATATTTCTAGATGAGAAACCCGAAGAAATTTCTGAAGCAAGGTTGAACAATCTGTAGTACTATTCATCAGTGGATCGACGACAGTATCGTCAACCATATTAGCGAAGATACAAATGCACGTGTCTTATGGAGAAAGCTAGAGGAGCTTTTTAGAGCAACGACTGGAAACAACAAGTTGTATTGCATCAAGAAGATGATGGGGTTGAAATACGATGAAAGTACAGTTGTGGCGGATCATATCAATGATTTCCTCGGCACCATGAAAGAACTGTTTGGATTGGGCATAGACTTTGGAGATGAGGTAAACGACTTAATACTCCTAAATACGTTATCAGAATCTTGGGAAATGTTCATATCTACGGTGATAAATTCAGCCGCAAATGGGAGATTCCCACTGGAGATAGCAAAATTAGGATCTTCGAGGAAGAAAAGAGGACGAGAATGCAAAGGACGATATCAACATCAACCTCAGTAGCTTTAGTGACTGAGAAGAACAATAGAAAAAAGATGAGTAAAAGCCGAGGCCTGGGTAGATCAAACAAGAACCGAGGTAGATCAGACAAGAACCGAGGTAAATCAAGAACGATAGATATTGAGTGCTATCATTGTAAAAAGAAATGCCATATGAAGAAGGATTGCTACAAACTGAAGAACGATCAGTCTATAGACAACAAAAGGGATAGTGACTCTAATCAGGTAAGAGTTGCTACTGCCACCACCGACAAAACCTCCAAAGAATTCTTCATTATCTAAGAAGAAAATGTTATGAATCTTGCCAGCTATGTGATAGATAATGGCGCCTTTATACACGCCACATCTCGCAGAGACTTCTTTTCATCTTATAAGTTAGGGGACTACGGTGCTGTAGGGATGGGAAATGTCGGCCACTCCAAAGCCATCGGTATTTGAGACATCTGCCTTGAAACAGACAACGGGACAAAGCTAGTGTTGATGGGAGTCAAGCACATCCCAGACATCCGGTTAAACCTGATCTCAACAGGCAAGCTGGATGGTAAAGGTTTCTGCAGCAACTTTAGTGACTGCACCTGAAAGCTCACTAAAGGATTAATGATGATAGCTCATGGTAAGAGAGATTCAACATTGTATTTGATGCATGCTAAACTTTCCAATAGTAGCATAAATACAGTCACCAGTAATGAGGCAGCCAAGCTATGGCATAAAAAGCTCAGTTATATGAGTCAAATGGGGATGAAAGTACTGCACCGAAGGAATGTTCTTTCTGGGTTGAAGAACTCACACTTACAGAAGTGTGAACATTGCATGGCTGGAAAGTAGAACATAGTGTCCTTCCAGAGCTCTCCGCCTCAACGAAAATCGGAGGTACTTGATCTCATATATTCAGATGTATATGGTCCGATACAGACAAGAACACTTGGTAGGTCACTTTATTTTATGACATTTATAGATGATCATTCAAGGAAAATATGGGTATACACCTTGAAGACAAAATATCATGTGTTGAGAGTATTCAAGGAGTTTCATGTCCTGGTGGAGAGAGAAATCGGCAAGAAATTGAAATGCATTATAACAGACAACGGTGGAGAATACAGAGGTCAGTTTGATCAATACTGCAAGATGCAAGGAATCTGACATCAAACGACACCTCCGAAAACACCTCAGCTGAATGGTCTAGCTGAGATGATGAACAGAACCTTGTACGAAAGGGTCAGAAGCTTGCTTTCACAAGCCAAGCTACCGAAGATATTATGGGGGAGACACTCAACACAACCGTACATGTTTTGAACATGTCCCCAGTGGTCGCACTGAAAGGTAATGTTCATAACCAAGTTTGGACAAATAAAGAAGTGTCATACGAACACTTACATGTCTTTGGGTGCAAAGCATTTGTACAAATCCCAAAAGGACGAGAGATACAAGCTTGATACAAAGACACGACAGTGTGTCTTTATTGGCTATGGCCTGGATAATTTCGGCTACAGACTGTATGATCCAGAAGAAGATTGTCAGAAGTTGAGATGTTGTCTTCGTTGAAGATCAGACCATAAAAGATATCCGGAAGGAATTGAAGACAATGCCCCAGTAATACAGAGATGTGAATCCAGAACCTCATACACTGGTGCCAGTACAAGTTGAAGATGAGGTTCCCAGACATGAGGGTACAAGTGATGAAGCTCCCAGAGATGATGATCATGATCAACCACCAGTACCAGAAGCTACACCAACAGTTCCACAGAGAAAGTATGACAGAGAAATGCGACCTTCAACAAAATACTTTTTACATGAGTATGTGTTGCTTACTGATGGGGGAGAACTCGAGAGCTACAAGGAGCTATGGAAACAGAGAACAAAGAAAAGTGGGAGAAAGCCATGCAAGATGAGATGAAATCTTTGCATAACAATCACACTTTCGAGTTGGTGAAATTGCCAAGAGGCAAACGGGCTTTGAAGAACAAATGGGTGTACATAGTGAAGCAACGGGAACACACTTCACAACCCCGGTACAAAGCCAAACTAGTTGTTAAGGGATTCAATCAGAGGAAAGGCATTGACTTTGATGAAATCTTCTCTCCAGTTGTGAAAATGTCATCCATCAGAGTGGTACTCAGCTTAGCAACAAGCCTTAATTTGGAGATCGAGTAGATGGATGTCAAGACCACATTTCTTCATGGAGATCTGGAAGAATAAATTATATGGAGCAACTGGAAGGTTTCAGAGTCAAATGAAAAGAGGACTATATGTGCAGACTCAGGAAAAGCCTCTACGATTTGAAACAGGCACCGAGACAGTGGTATGTGAAGTTTGAGTCAGTTATGGGGAGCTGGGATACAGGAAGACCACTTCAGACCATTGTGTTTTCGTTCAGATATCTTCTAACGATGACTTTATCATCTTACTGCTGTATGTAGATGATATTTTGGTAGTTGGCCGGAATCAATCGAGGATAGATAATTTGAAGCAGCAACTGAGTAAGTCTTTTGAGATGAAAGACTTGGGGCTAGCTAAATAATTTTAGGCATCAGGATCAGCTGTGATCAGAAAGCCAAGATATTATACTTATCACAGGAGGAGTACATCGAGAAGGTACTTCAGAGATTCCAGATGGACAAGGCTAAAGCGGTTAGCACTCCCCTTGTCAAATGGATTATGTGATATCTACGAGGCACATCCAAAATGAGATTATGTTTTGGAAGCCACAAGCCAGTGTTGATGGGCTACACCGATTCAGATATTGCAGGTGATATGGATACCCATAAATCTACTTCGGGATATCTAATTACTCTCTCAGGGGAAGCTGTAGCATGGCAGTCAAGGTTGTAGAGATATGTTGCACTCTCTACAAAAGAGGCGGAATTTATTGCAGTTACAGAAGCTTGCAAGTAATTACTGCAGATGAAGACATTTGTCCAGGAATTGGGTTTCAAGCGGGAGAAGTACACTTTGTACTGCGATAGCCAGAGTGCTATCTACCTTGGTAAAAACTCCACTTTTCACTTGAGGTCAAAACATATCGATGTGAGGTGTCACTAGATACGGGACGTCCTGATTTCAAAGCTGTTAGAACTCAAAAAAATTTACACCGACGACAATGGTGCCGATATGTTCACAAAAGTTTTACCAAATGAGAAGCTTAAAATCTGTCGGGCTATAGCCGGGATGACAAAACTCTCCATATAGTCAAAGTATGGAGATACAGAGAACTACGATTGGCTTGATCCCAACTCATGGTACGTAGGCAGTCATACAGATGCAGCCAGGGGTGGATCATTTTGAGGATCCGATTTGGGTGATTGATGGTCGACTCAGATTTTGGGGAAATCTTCACCGATGGGGAGATTTGTTGACTACTGCATGAACTCAGCATGCAACATGTTTATGCATGCAGAATACATGCAATCACCGAAAGCTTGAAAAGATGGCCACCGAAAGTTGATGTGTTTGCTGTAAACTTGCATGCCAGCTTGATTCAAGTTGCCAAACCGTGTGACACTGTTCACACGGTTTTGGGCACTATAAATTTGAGCCTTCAGTCCATTGTTTAGTATCCCCATGATCATGTAATAGAGAGTAAAGTGGTGTGAGAGTTTTTTGTAAAGCTTAAGTTAGAAGTTTTGTAATTCTTTTATTGTGGTGTAATAAAAGAATAGTTTTCTCTTATTTCATCTCTATTGTGTGTGTTTATCACAACAGTTGCATGATTGGTTATTGGAGTAGTTGCATGGGTAGCTATTGATTTAGTAAGTGGAGATAGTTAAGCAATTAATAATGGTGATTTGTCATGGATCCTCATTTTTATACTAATTTCATTTTCTCAAGGCCATCTTATTTACTTAAAGCCAACGTTCTCATTTGTTCCAAGTCATTCACTAGTCCTAATACTATATTCTGGTCATAATGCACTATTAGGAGTATGGTAAAATATTTCCCAAACTCCAGTCCTTTATTTTTTCAATATCGAGAGCTTGCGATCGGTGTTAGAAACTTGAGTACTAGTTTGATTATCTTCCATTGGTCATACTACTCTGCTATGGTCATAGTGCTCTACTATGAGTAGGATAAAATATCCCCAAACCATAAGGGTGCTTAATACCGCAAAGATATGGTCATGATTTTTCAATTGGTGGAGTGGTTTTATCTCGGAGATTTTTGGACACCAATGATAAATTAACTGACTTTTTGGTTTGTCTATTCATGTTTATTTGTTAGTGTCTGTGGATGGAAATAAATTAGAGAATTTTTAACCACTCATCTTCTTCTTTGTCTCAAATTTGTATGAAAATCTTATCTCACGTCTTGTTGGATGTGATTAAGTTACGATGATTTTTCGACTTCAGGTGATTCTCTTTGTTTCTCCTTAAATGAGATTTTTGTTGGAGTTTTAGTTGGTGGTAATCTTTTAAGTTCTGCCATTTATTTTTGTTGTTGTCACTATATTTTTTCCGTCTTTTTCACTTTTGGTGATCTATAGAGTATTGTCTTCTTTTTAATTTAATAAAATATTTATTCTCATAAAAAAGGATGATTAATACTATTGTTCAAGATGTTACTTAGGAGTGAGTAAAACCCGACAAATAATTTTGATTATGGGAACCTCAAGAACATGGAAAAGACAAAAAAAAAACACATAGAGATAAAGATTAATGTGGTTCGGAGGAGAGTAGCTCCAACTAACATTCACGGGAAAAATGGAAAATATTTTTATTATCCTATGGGTTAATTCCGACCGGAGCTAATAAAGAGATATTAAACAATACAAAAGAAATAAACTTCTCGGGGTCTAACAGTTGGTCTGCTTTTCACTATTATGGTCGGGTACACAACACACACACACACTCTCTCTCTCCATCTCTCATTCTAATAATTTTTCTCTCTCATTCTAATAATTTTTCTCTTGAATTACAATTTAGAAAAATATCACTCCCCCCAAATAAGAACCAGAACTCTTTCTAAAATGATTTCAACACCTTTATAAAGGTTCTCAAAAACCGCTTTTCACCAACCACGATATCACTATAACGACCTATAGTCACTACTACTGTTATATTATAGTACCGTGGTATTATGAGACGAAGTTAACATAATATAAATTATGTTAGGACACAATACACTCACAGAATGACTTTGGGGATAAATGGTAAATCCTTCGAAATTCTGACATGAAGTTCTATGATGTTCCACTTCAGACAGCCAATGATATTTAGGCCGTAACGTTCTCATACAAACTCCGATTTTTATAAATTTTATATCATCGGAAATTTAAGATCGAGATCTATAACTTTTGAGTTGATTATTTTTCCCAAATTCAAATCAGAAGAAAGCAAAAACTGCAGATTAAAAATTCAGATAAATAGTAACTGAGGGACATTTTAGTAAATTCCCAAGTTTCTCCAAATTTCTACACTTTTCTACTCTTAAAGTGGCCAAGTATAAAAAGATGGTGCTATTCAAGTATCCCCAAAATCCAAAAGAAGAAACAAAGAAAAAACGTGAAGGAAGAAGAGAAGAAGAAGATGAAAAGAGAAAAAGGAGAAAAGATAAAGAAGAAAATGAGAGAGGAGGGGAAGTGAAGCATTGATGAGTATGCCATCCATGATGGATTTGAAGGGTTGTGGAATTCAACAAAATAAGATAAGAACTTTTTACCCAAATTTTGAATTAAGAAGTTTTGTTGATTTAATCATATATGTTAAGGAAATATTATTGTTAAGGAAATATTATTATGGAAATATTATTAAGGAAATATTATATATTTATTATGGTATCAATCTCCAAGATATGATTCCTAGAATCCTTAGGTTTTATAATTTTATTATGTTTCCATTATTAGTATTAGTTCTTTCTTATTTCAGTTTTCTATGTAGCCTATATAAAAGTCCATATCATTGTAAATTTATATAGAGTGAATTCAAGACTTTCTTTCATTATCTAACATGGTATCAGAGCCAGGTTCTGACTTTTCTAGTTTCACTCTTTCTATTGGCCACTATCAACAAGTGAACCTCACGCGCCACCCCTTCTTGAGTGTTTCACCCTTCAACGGCGCGTGAGGGATCACGACTATCATCATTGCATGACCCTCACGCGCCACCTTGCCTCACCACTACCACCTTCCACAAATCACAACTAATTTTTATTTTCAATCACAACTGCACTTTAAGCCCACAGTGAACTGCTTTCACTATGTTGCTGCATGATGCTAATAATGAATGTGTCAACAATGTTGTCCGATTCATAAGTAAAGCAATTGACTTCTTCCATGATGGCTTCGAGATCTTGATAATCAATTTCATCAATTTTTACATTGTTCCTGGAACCAAACAACCAGTAGCAGCCGTTGGTTATCACTCTGATTCTCGGCTTCTCCACCACGGATATGATATCCTCTTTCTGTAGCCACGTCATCGTTCAGAGCCGTTGAATATGCTCTGTGAGTTCCATTTTTATTGGCATGTGTCCGTGACAAAATAAGTTCAATTGAGTTGTAATATGTCGTGAAGAACTTTGTGCAATTGGACTGGGTTTTGGCTGCTGTGCATCAGACATGCGTTCGTGGTGCGTTTGTTGCAGTGTTCGAACGAGTGGCGTTAGTGTTGCGTTCGTTTGTGGGTTCGAACGTGTGGCGTTAGTGGCACGTTCTCTATTGGGTTCGAACGGGAGCATTCCAGAGAGCAAACGTTCGAAGCACGTTCTTGTGGGGTTCGAACGAGATCATTCCAGAGAGCATCCGTTCGTTGTGCGTTCGAGTGGCGTTCGAACGAGTCTTCACAGAAAGGGCGCGTTCGTGTTTCGTTCTAGTAACCGTTCGAACGCGAATGCGATCTGGACGCGTTTTTTGCCTGCAAAACCCTAGGTTTTCACCCTACCTATAAATATAACCCTTAGCCGCCATTCTCATTAGTTGAAGCATATTTCTCTTGAGCCAAATACTCTCAAAGCTTTCAACTCTCTTTGAATCCACCATTGAAGACTTCTTCATCTTCTTGTCTTCTTCATTAATGGTGTGATTCCATCTTTGTTAAACCTTCAACACAACTTAACCCAAATTCCCTAATCCTTTAGAGTTCTTTAGGAGGAAGTTTGGTATTCGGAGTTCCGGCATCATTGGTGATATAATCTACTCAGAGACTTCAGAGGTTCTGAAGAAAACCGTGGGTCGCGGGCTTGAGGAGTTGCCTTGAGTTCTTGCAGTATAGAGGTACTTGAGTCGGTGGAGTTGCCACCATAGGTCTTGACCATCGCTGTAAGTTTTTCTCGATATAGTGGATTCGGGTGGTAGCCTATACCCGGAGTGGTTTTTTACTCGGAAGAGTTTTCCACTTCGTCACCAAAATCATTGTGTTGAATTTTGTGTGGTTTGATTATTTTTGCTGCTTTAATTATTGTTATTGTTTTTACATTTGCAGCTTATTATTTTAGTTGGTTGATTTGTTAAATTGCCTGTTGCAATTCCATAGTAGCAGTAACAGGACTTGTCCTGCTTATTGTCTGTAATTCCGCATAGGGTCAGAACTTTGTGTAAAATCGAATTTTCAATTGGTATCAGAGCCTAAACTCGATCCTTGACCCATTAGCTATGGAAAGAAGCCAGCCTTTAAATTGTCCCCCATTTCTTGATGATGATACCATCACAGATTGTGATGTGGCCTTGTTTGCTAATAAGTTTAGGAAATTCCTTAAACTTAAGAAGAGTGGCCTTAACAGTAATAGGAATATGAAGGATATGCCTAGAGAGAGTAGGCATAGCAGGAGTGAGTCTAGAGAGGACATGGGTAGTAGACCCCGTGGTGTCCAGTGCCATGAATGTGAAGGATATGGGCACGTTAGATCCGAGTGTCCCACATATCTTAGGGCTAAAGGCAAGAAAGCCATGGCAGCATCCCTTAGTGATTCTGAAGGTGATGATTCTCCGAAAGGCAATTATATGGCCTTTCCTGCTAGTGTGACCAGTGAGAGGAACGAGTATGTTAGAGATTCTTGTTCAGAATCCTCTCACAGTGAGTCAGTTGATGAGGACAGTCTTCAGGTAGCTTATGCTAAACTTTTTAAAGAGAGTTTAGCTATTAAGAAGACTAATATAGAGGTCGGTAAAAGGCTGAAAATTGTAGAGCTAGAAAAGAATGAAGCTCAAGCTAAATTTGAGAAAAGCCTTTTGATGGTTGATGACCTAGAGGAGAGGAACAAAAGCCTAGTTAATAGAGTCCAAATATTAGAGACCGAACTTGAAAATGCTAGAACCCAATTGTCCGCATTTTCTAGTGGAAATAAAAAGGTGGACTGTATGTTAGGAATTATTTCTGAGCCTAACTGTGATAAGGCTTCTTCTTCCAAAGCTGTGCCTGTAGCAGCTAAACGTGACTTAGGTAAGAAACATGTTGAGTGTAGTCATGTTTTTCCTCCTGTTATTCCTCGTCCTGTTTCCCAACCTCAATCTAGAGGTATTGTGGGTAAACCTCGCTCTCATCCGAGGTTTGTGCCTGTGTGCCATCATTGTGGCAAGGCCGGACACATTAGGCCTAAGTGCTTCATGCTTCACAAGCAAAAGAAGAGGCCTAAAAAGGTGTCACCTAGATTTGACTCTTCAAATCTAGCTTCTCAAGTTTCTGCACTAACAAAACAGACAAAATTTCTTAGTGAGAAACTTAATTTGTTGACTAGGAATTCTCAAGTGGATGAGGTTCCTAGAAAGGTTTGGGTGAGGAAGCAAGATGAATTTCCATCTTCTTCTGCGTGTCCTGATGGACATTTTGAGAGTACACTTCGGTGTAACTCTGCTTGAAAGATGCATTTTTATTTTCCCATTGCATGTGTGTGTGCGTGTGTTTTATGTTTTTGCACGTTTATTTTGTTTTCACAGCATATGGGTGTGTGTGTGTCTTGTTTTTGTTATATATCCATTGGTATATAGGATGGAAACCCGGACATAAATTTCATAGCCGATTCCGAATGGACGGTAGTATGATCTGCACTCGGGATACAACTCCACGTATCATTGGATATTTTACAAGCCTGTTTGTGTCTTTATTTTTTTTTTTGCTTTAAAACTGAAAAATCAAAAAAAAAATATATATTTTGAAAAAGACCAAAATTGTTTTTATGGCTTGTTAGAGCATGAATAGCATGTGCATGTGATCCTGGTATGTAGGATATATGATTATGCATGTATGATATGCTGTTATTTTTCTTGATGCTCTATATACATGAGTGTGTGTGAAAAACCTTTGGTATATACTGTGCTTGCACTTTCACATACACATTTTTTTTTGTCAAGGCTTGGTCGCATGTATGAGTTTTTGGAATGGCAATCTAATCTCTCCATGCTTTGTTTGCTTAATAGTGTGACCTTTGACTAGATGACCTTGCTATCCCCTGTAAAAGTAAAAAGAAATATATTTAAAAAGAAAAATGAGACTCAAGTGCAAAAGAGCCAAAATGGCCAAATTTCAGAAGATAAGGGCAAAAACCCTTCACTCGAAAGAGTTGTTAAATATGAGCTCATGATATTTCTGGGGTAAATAATATAGCATGCAATCATGTTGCTTATTTTCAGGTCCTAGTGGTGCTGGGTTTGAACACTTATTTTGTGGACTTGGTTTGTTTAGAGATGGATTTCTTTGGCTGTGTCCAGCTCATAAAATAAGGTCTTAAGCCTTGATTCGTTATGCACTTTATTTTCCACGCAAGTGCTTTATATGCTTTGGTGTTTATGTCATATGCATAAGTGTTGTATTTAGCCACTTTTAAAATGATGCATATTGTTTCATGTCATAAACAGCTGAATACTGACTGGGTATCATTGTATCAGCTTGAAATGTTTTCAGTCAGTTTTTAACAGGATTTTTATTTATCTCAGTATGTGCCATGTGTGTGCTTCATGTTATTGCATACCTATTTTTTTTCTTTCCTGTGCACCTTTCTGAGGTTTGGTTTGCTTCCCGTGTCTTATTTTGCTAACTTTATGTGCCTGTTAGTGAGGGGGAGTAATTCCTGTTTGTTTATGCTCTTGCTTGTGTTTTCTCCTGTTCTCCTGTTATTTTTCCTGTTTCTTTTACCCTTTGTCATTTCGTGACAAAAAGGGGGAGAGTAATATATTAAGGGGGAGAGCCTTAATATATAGAGAGAGTCGTAGAATACCCTTAGATATCTCCATTTTAAGGAGAGTTAAGATTAAAGGGGAGAGGGATTTCTACTTGTACATGCATGAGATTTTTACCTGCTTTATGGTTTACTTGATTATCCCAATGCTTTTCACGGTATATTGTTGTTTGTGGATGTTTCAGGTAGCAGGTATGTTGCTGCGGTGGCATTACTTTCAAGACTACTTTGTTAGGTGTTAGATCGAGTCCTTTTGTAATAAGTCACTGTTTTGATGGTTGACAGTTGACTATTTGCTTTTTGGGTCTATTACCGTAGTCTTTGTTTTAGGTAGTATTTTGTCACGGAATGCCAAAGGGGGAGATTGTGAGTTCCATTTTTATTGGCATGTGTCCGTGACAAAATAAGTTCAATTGAGTTGTAATATGTCGTGAAGATCTTTGTGCAATTGGACTGGTTTTGGCTGCTGTGCATCAGACATGCGTTCGTGGTGCGTTCGTTGCAGTGTTCGAACGAGTGGCGTTAGTGTTGCGTTCGTTTGTGGGTTCGAACGTGTGGCGTTAGTGGCACGTTCTCTATTGGGTTCGAACGGAGCATTCCAGAGAGCAAACGTTCGAAGCACGTTCTTGTGGGGTTCGAACGAGATCATTCCAGAGAGCACCGTTCGTTGTGCGTTCGATGGCGTTCGAACGAGTCTTCACAGAAAGGGCGCGTTCGTGTTTCGTTCTAGTAACCGTTCGAACGCGAATGCGATCTGGACGCGTTTTTGCCTGCAAAACCCTAGGTTTTCACCCTACCTATAAATATAACCCTTAGCCGCCATTCTCATTAGTTGAAGCATATTTCTCTTGAGCCAAATACTCTCAAAGCTTTCAACTCTCTTTGAATCCACCATTGAAGACTTCTTCATCTTCTTGTCTTCTTCATTAATGGTGTGATTCCATCTTTGTTAAACCTTCAACACAACTTAACCCAAATTCCCTAATCCTTTAGAGTTCTTTAGGAGGAAGTTTGGTAGTCGGAGTTCCGGCGTCATTGGTGATATAATCTACTCAGAGACTTCAGAGGTTCTGAAGAAAACCGTGGGTCGCGGGCTTGAGGAGTTGCCTTGAGTTCTTGCAGTATAGAGGTACTTGAGTCGGTGGAGTTGCCACCATAGGTCTTGACCATCGCTGTAAGTTTTTCTCGATATAGTGGATTCGGGTGGTAGCCTATACCCGGAGTGGTTTTTTACTCGGAAGAGTTTTCCACTTCGTCACCAAAATCATTGTGTTGAATTTTGTGTGGTTTGATTATTTTTGCTGCTTTAATTATTGTTATTGTTTTTACATTTGCAGCTTATTATTTTAGTTGGTTGATTTTTAATTGCCTGTTGCAATTCCATAGTAGCAGTAACAGGACTTGTCCTGCTTATTGTCTGTAATTCCGCATAGGGTCAGAACTTTGTGTAAAATCGAATTTTCATGCTCGATTTTAGGCTGCTCTAGTTCAGGGTCACTAGTTTCACTAACAACACGCTCATGGCAACCAAGCATATCCATGCGAGCAAATTCATTGCCATGCATATGCCAATTATCGTTGATTCTCTATTGGGATTCTTCTCTCTCTGGCTTCAGCATCCTCTTGGGCTTCGGCTCCCCCTTCAGGCTTCGGTATTCTTTGGGCTTCGGCTCCCCCCTTCAGGCTTCGTAAGTTAAAGCTCTCAGGCTTCAGCACTCTTTTGGGCTTCAGCTCCCCCTTCGGGCTTCTTAGGTTAAAGCTCTAAGGCTTCGGCACTCTCTTGGGCTTCAGCTCCCCCTTCAGGCTTCGTAGGTTAAAGATCTCAGGTTTTGGCTCCCCCTTTGGGTTTCGTAGGTTAAAACTCCCTCTTGGGCTTCGGCTCCCTCCTTCGGGTTTCGTAGGTTAAAGCTCATCAATTATCTCAAGTTTTATAGCCTCCAAGTTTCAAGATTTCCAATGTCAGAACTCCGCTCTCCTATTTCAAGATGCAACCTCAAGCTTGTTCCTTCGTTACCAACTTGAGTTTGGGGGGTCTTAAGGAAATATTATTGTTAAGGAAATATTATTATGGAAATATTATTAAAGAAATATTATCTATTTATTATGGAATCAATCTCCAAGATATGATTCCTAGCATCATTAGGTTTTATAATTTTATTATGTTTCCATTATTAGTATTAGTTCTTTCTTATTTCGGTTTTCTATGTAGCCTATATAAAGGCTCATATCATTGTAAATTTATATAGAGTGATTTCGAGATTTTCTTTCAATATCTAACAATATAAAAGTGTTATGAGCATATTAGAAAATGTGTTTAATGAATATATAAGTATGAAAATGGATGATGTTGAGTAGGAATCAAAAATTGGGGTATTGAGTTAATTAGGGGTTTTGAGAATTAAGAAATTTAAAGATTGCTTTGATGATGTTATATGATGGGTGAATGTGGAATTGTTGTATAATAGTTGAAATATGGAATAATGAAAATGTATTTGAGCATAAGGACATGAGGAAATTGGTTCTAGGCCTGAATTTTGACCTTACGTCACGACGCAAATCACCACGCGTCGCGACTTGTTCTGGAAAATTTATGAAGGTCTACTTCTGGTTTGCACGCGTCGCAATGCGTAAGAAACTCGCGTCGTGATGCGCACTAGAAATCAGCAAACAATTATTTCCGGAATGGTTAGCGTCCCGACACAAAGACCAAAATTACCCTAAAATAATTTTAAACCATCCCAGTTCCATCCTAGCATGTTAATGACCGCCTTATAAGTCTCGTATCAGTTCGTATTCATACATTCCATCAAGTCACAAGCATTATAAGCCTTGTAGCTGAATCATATTGATATAATAGTAAGCATAGTTAAGTTCTGAAGCTCATTTTAGAACGTATATGCTAATCAAGTTTCGATCATAGATTATCCACACGAACCGAAATTTTCTTCAATGAAGGGATCCAGTGCCAACCAGATTCCAAAACTGTGAGTGGACACTTCTCTTTTCAAGCTGATTTTTCTTGTTGATTTATTTACTTATTCTTTAAGAACTGAGGCTTACTTTTTCAGCACATAGGGCGTTAGCCATATTTGATTACAGTTTCATGTTAAATGTAGTGTTTATACAGTTTTGAGATCTATTGCATGACTTTTTACGTTTTCGAGGCATGAGGCAAAAACCCACCTCAGTATGTAACTTGTACAGACATAGAATTGACAGACAGCACATGTGCACATGTAGAGGACTGGGGGGACGGCGATACGTAACGCCCCCAGATACTAATACAGGACTAGGGATGACAAATGCCCCTAGATCTTAGTTTCAGAGCTTGGAGGGTAGCATAGATCCGCACCCCCAGTTCTAGTTCAGTGGCTTGGGGGACAACGATACGTAACGCCCCAAGACCAATGGTTTTAGGGATAGGAGTGGCATACTTTGGGGGACAGTGATACGTAGCGCCCCAAAAAGTCATGAATTTGCACTCTTGGCTCTAGTTAGGCATATGGAGGACGGTGATACGTAACGCCCTCATACATCAGGTTTTCAGAGATAGATACAGTTTACAGCAATAATTTTCAAATGCAGTTTTCATAGAAAGTTTTTAGAAAAGAAAGTTTTCAAAAAACAACAGTTTTACAAGAAATTTTTAGAAAAGATAAGTTTTACAGAAAGATTTTCATATGAGACTTTCAGAAAAGAGTTCAGAACTCTTAGACAAAAAAAAAAGTTTTTATACAAAGTTATCTATGAATTTTCGTTGTAGAACCAAATATTTTTATTACAGTATTTCAGCTTTTACTGTCCACTCACTTGGATCGTACAACGGTCTAACCCCCCACTCTTAGTATCTAAGGATCATAAGGGTTAAAAAATGGGTTTCATTGGTATAGTCGAAAAATCCCTTGTGCCAATGAAACAATGCCGCCATTCGAGGCCTTTCTCTTGTCAGGATTATCGATCGGTGAAGTGAATATCAAAGATGGCATGGATACATTCTAGCATTGTAGTTTCATCTCTCTTTAAGT